>JAVQJL010076453.1:0-101660 GCA_036024295.1 Nannoperca obscura
TCTTTAAAGTTAAGACTAGTTTAAAGTCATCTTCATTGAAAAGTACAGTGCTTTTCCTTCAAAAATAAGGACATTTCAATGTGACCCCAAACTTTTGAACGGTAGTGTACATATACATACATATATATACATATACATATATACATATATATACACATATATATATACACATATATATATATGTATATGTATGTATATGTGTGTATATATATATATATATATGTGTGTGTGTATTTGTGTATTTATATTTGATACCTGTTAAAGTCTTACACCTTCAGTAGGAACCAATGGGATTGGGGCAATGTGCTACAATGACTTTTGCACGCTTACTCCCTGCCTGCATGCACATTTTAGTTCCCTATTTAATGTTATTTCTGACTTTACTGTAAGTACATTATCAGTTATGATGATCTATATTGGGCCATCAGGTTGAATGACAGTACTGTTTCATTTGATTTGACTTGCCTTCCTTTGGGAAGAGTGCTCAGATTTAGATGGACTAGCTGCATTGAATGATGCATGAATAAGTGCCACCATTTGCAACATTTAAACCTACATTTTGTAATTTTGTTTCTTTCTTTGCTTTCGTTCCCAGACATTCAACTTTAAGCTGCCATCCTTTGACTTCACGAGAATGTATTGACAACAGGACTTGTCTGAACTCTTGTAACTAGAGTTCCATTTAATCTTATCATTTCATCTTCATCTTACTGTAATGTCTGAAACCATGAAACACACTGTGTGTGTGTGTGTGTGTGTGTGTGTGTGCGCGCGTGTGTGTTTTTCATTCCTGTGTGTACCTGCAGTTATGCATATGAGCAGCATTGGGCAAGCAGTGTCACGACTCCCTTCTCTCAGGTGACACACACAAACCTCTGAGCCTAATTAGAAACTGGTTAAAAATTCCCCTATGCCCTTTCATGCTTCGCCTGTATGGGACTTGTTTCTCAGCCAGACAAAAGAGAAACTTACCATCAATCTGAGGAAACACAGCAGCCTGGGAGCTGGCATCATTACAGGGGAAAGCATCTTAGTCAAACTCTTGTGATGTTTATGTGTCTGGGATACTTTCTCTTTTACTCTTTTCTCTTTTACTATTCTGTGTCACACATTTACATGTATGAACATTTTAGGAGTCTCCCCGGGGCTCAAGGTTACATTGAGTTGTTTGTAATTAATTACCTTTTTCACACACAACACTATAAACTGCACTGTGGTCAGCAGTGATAGTGTTTGTTTTAGCTTGAGGTCTGGGTGTGGTTGGGTGGTTTCAGTCTGAGCGACTGCTGTCTGGCCTGTGATTGACAGCTCTGACCACTGACTGTTGACCTTTGACACCAGATAAAGAAAAGCAGTAGAGAAAGGTCAAAGACTTGGGAGGTCATGGAGGTGCAGTGACTCAAGTCAACATATTCAAACACACCAAGGAAGTCATAGATTTCATTCTTAATATGTTTTTCTTTTGTTGCTAAATTTGGTTAAAAAAACTGAGGAATGTGGATCAGATTTTAACACGTTTAAATTTATATAATGACCATTTAGGAATATACTTTATGTATGTTAGTCAGAGTTTCTCACATTTAAAGGATTAAATTATCATTTTTTTAATTAAATACTTAAAACAAGTAGTATTATATTATTAATGAAATACTTTCATTTTTCCAAAAGGCTAAATAATTAGCTAAAACAGCTCGATACTGTAAGTTTTAGCAAACAATACAGAGTAAATTGTAGATTTTTTGGGGACTATTTTTCTGGTGGAATAATACACATTAGCTCTCAAGAACAGCTACTATGCACCTTGTGGTGAGATTGCCAATTTAAGATTAAGCCAAAAGATAACACTGGTGTTACTCTGTACTTTTCTTACTGTCAATAAATACCATGAAAATACCCAAACCAACAATAGTTGGAACACATTGCAAGGGTGTAGGTCATGGATGTGTTTTAAATAGTTTTAAAACGAGCCAATCACTCAGCGGTTACCCTTGAAACATCAGCATTCCTGGAACATCACACTGTGAGCCAACCACAGGCCTTCTTCTGTTGTCACAGCAGCAGAATGATTGATCCTTCCTTGGGGAAGGAGGGCAGCTCCAGGGTCCCTCTCTGTTGTGTTGAAAGCAGGTAAAGATCACTTTTACAGGGACAAAGAGTGTGTGTTTGTGAGTTTATGTGTGCGTATGACAGAGAGTGAGAGAAAACTAACTTGATGCGTATATTTTTAAATTTTTATATTGTAAATTTCTATTTTATATTTCAGATTCTTGACTTACAGAACTTGTTTTTTTCATTTCTCTTTATTGTTTTTTATGCACCAGAACATCAAGGCAGTTTCTTTGTATGATGAAAATGTAATTAATAAACGTGTTTCTAATTCGGAACATCTGCATGTGTTTGCAAGGCTATGTAAATGCATTTCTATGTGTCTGCATGCACTTTAGTCCAAATGAAAAAGATTGACTACTGGCCTGCATACGTGTGTGTCTGTCTGTCCGTGAAGTTCTGTGTGTTGTTATTGAAATATGGCTGTAACAGCAGCTGTAATTAACCCTGCATGATCCAGACCTGGCCTGAACAACCCATTTAGTCAGAGTACAATGTCTCTCTGGGGACTGAGAGGTGTTAACTCCATGTCAAGCTGGACTCTGTTTCACTCCACATGATCCAACTTTTCATTGCAGCTATAAATTGTCTTTATTTCAACAGTCTATTTCAAAATGAATGATTAGCCTGTAGAAAATGTCGTGTATGTGGTTACGGTTGTGTGCTTTTTTCATACAGAGGTCATTTACATTTAATCAATAAATAAATAAGTATGGGTACATGCTGAGGTGTACCCTACATTACCCCACTCAGTCCAACCTAATGCAGGATCTAGTTGAGTACCAACATGGTTCTTGTTTTCCTACTAAATCAAATGCTAAAGTGAGCATGGCTGACAAAAGAGGAAACAAAAGATTGAGCAAAACAGTTTATTGAAGGAATTTAGACTTTACAAGGGTGAAACATTGTCACTTTCTATTTTGCAGAAAGTGCATTTTTTTTCCTGTCTTTAAACGATGGACAATTCTGCATCAAAACAATAATGAAACTTTCATTCCATGAATGGTTGTACATGCCTGTGACTTTTTGATTATTAGGCCTATACATTTTTTTAGCTACATTTGAAGTCTTATCTTCCTCTTGTTGCCTCTACTACAAAAAGCGTCACTCTGATATCAGACACGTCAGAGACTCAGTCCGTCCTTCATCTCTGCTTGTCCTGGCTTACTTCACTTCTGTCTCTCTCTTTTTCATCTTGCACGTTCTCCCTTTCCACTCATCTCTCTCACACATTAACCCCCATCCCTCATCCACTTTGTGACCAAAACAAAACACAAGCAAGACTTTGTTTTTCTTTTTTTTTTGGAATCAGACAGACGTGTCTACAGAATAGCCAGTCTAAACAGTATTATCAGTGCTGCTTGCAGACTGAAATGACCCCAAACAGCATGGAAGCCTATTTTGTGTGTGAATCAAATACTGTTTTATTGTTGAATAACTTAACGGCAGCCAACAGTGTATGTGCGTAAAACTGTATGTACTTTTCCAAGAAGACTTTGTAACAGCAGTTTTGGAGGTTCTGAAATTATTTATTGTTTGTCTCATAAAAAAACAACTGGAACACATTTAAAAAATCAATTGTGTCATTTTAAAATGAAAACAACAACCACATACTGTTGATTAAATCTGCATCTGGTCATTTCTGAATAGTGAGCTTTTGAAAGTGCCATATGTGTTCCTAACCATTAGTTTCATATTAATCAGAGTCATATACAATAAATTGTTTATTTTGTTATCCAATGGGTATGGTGTGGTATGTTTTTCTTTGCATGTGTGTGCGCATGTGGTTTCTGTGTGTGTATATTATACAGTTTGGAGTTGCCGTCTCCTGCCTGGGTACTGTTATTGTCTGGAGTTTGTGGGCCTTATCGATGTACAGCAGAGATGATAAGAGACGGCTCAGGATGTGGTGTAGGCCAGTCTTGGATGTGTCTGCGTCCACAATACATATATGACACACACACACACACACACATGCAGTGCTTAAATAAATGGTTTAAATCTAATCTGGTCCTCATATGTGTTACTGCAGATTTATGCACAGACAAAGAGGCAGATCACAAAACCTGCACAAATAAATCCCAAACTATACCAGTAGAATTAAGTGTGAACATTTTGTTTGTAACTTGGGTGAACTGAAATCAACCCCTTTAGGAGGTTTTGTGAAATGTCAAATTAAATAATTTCTGACAGCCTAATGTGGGGAAATTGCCACACATGAGCATGTCATGTGTGTCGCTTGGCAACTAATTCACATGATGTATGCAGGTCGTCTTTGGCTCTAAATGATTTTCTCCTTTCTGGATTTACATTGTCTAACTGGTAAATTCATTTTAAATACTCTGCTGTAAAAATAGACTACTCAAAGACTCTAAAAGCAACTAATGTGAACCAACCTGCAGTGGTTTGGAGAATCCCAACATGTGTGAAACCATTTAAAGTTCTGCAAACAAACAACCCCTCCTCCATTTTTTTGCAGCCTTATAATGAAATGAATTCTGTGTCGACAGAGCTTAAACGAGCTGCAGAGAATTATGTCTTCTGCGCTTCAGATTTAATCTAGGTCTCTCTCTGATGTTAGTGTTTATACCAAGAGCACTGCTGCGGTTGAAGACATGTGAGAAGATTAGTTTCTTCATACTGTAAGAGAGCTGTGACGATTTAAGGTTTAAGCAACGCTTAAGCAAACTTTAACAAAGCCTTCATTCTTTTTACATCTCAGGGGTTTATGCAGCCGGCTGCAGGAGGATTATGATGGGACAGATTTATGTAGGAGATGGATTGGAGGGCATGCAGGAAAAGGAGAGAAAAGGCCCAACTGGGTCAGATTAAGCCCAGGAGAAGTCATCTAATTCAAGTTGGCAACAAACTCTCATTACATTGTGCTTTGAGACGAGACGTGTCCAGTGAAAAAGATTTTATACTACATGAGTAGAACAGCCAAAGCTTTCGTTCATCTGACATGATCATTTGTTAAGTAAATGAACATATTAGCTGTCATATTGGTAAGAATGTCCTCACTGTGTGGTAATGTTTAACTATCTACATGATTTTCATAATGGAAATGAAGACGTGCACCCTCACTTTTACATACTGCAACCTTTCATTTGATGCATTTCTTTAAACTGATTCCTTCATTTTATCTCCTACCAGTGGCCACATTGCACCCCTTCCCCTGCATGTCCACATCACACACACACATACACACACACACTTTTAAACCAGGACAGTAATGATAAAGGCTTGGCAGGTGGCAGTTAAACGGCCTGGTGTGGTTGTTCCTGGAAAAGAGGGCAGCTGTGAGCGGTGTTGCCTCAGCCGGGATGGTGTATCTGCACTGGGCATCACATAGCAGCTCCTGTCAGCGCCTAGTGTGAGTTATTACTGTGGGGTTTCCTGTTGACACGGTCACAGACACACACATAAAGCCACACAGACACAGTTGCTGTGGAACCTATGATGTATACATACCACTCCAAACACAACCAGCAGGGTTTTTGAGTCATATATGATTTTTAATCACCTCTTTTATCGCCAAAGTGGATTCACACAGACGTACAGTATAACTGTCTTTAGGGTGCCCTCATAAAAGACTAGCACTAAAACCAGACACTTCAGGAGGTGATCTGATGTGAACAGGTGTGTCAAACTCTAGCCTACTGTGTGTGTGTCTACCACTGCACATTAAAGGTTTAGTCATACGCATTCCAAGACATGATCACTCACACCCAGGCAACACACATCTAAACAAGTATTCAGACGCAGACAGAGAAATAAACGAGAATGCAAATCCCTGTCACACACAAACACAGACATGGGGTCCTTCAATTATCCTGATACACTTACCTCATCCTTTCTCTCAAGTTTATAAGGCAGCACCTGGTCTCATTACATCATAAAGACTAAAATAAATCTGCACATACACACACGGAAACAAGCAGTCAGACTCTTGGTTAAGTCATGTCAATTTATTTATAGATTGCATTTACAAACAAGTAGTGAGAATACAGATACATTAAAAATACATTAAAGAAAAACAGTTCAAATGAAAATGAATAGATAAATAAGTTAATAGCTAACTTTAATAGACAATGTTATAAACGCAGTCATAAAAGAGATGAGAAAAAATGGAGAAGACGATGACTGTATTCTTACTGGAAGTTTAGCCACAGAGAGCTTCTGCCAAATCTATGGTCGCACACTCATTTAACCATAATCCATTTAGTAATCTGTTTTTAAATTAAAGTTGCTGCATAGATGGTGGTTTTATTTCCCATAGTCCAGGCTGTATAGAAGAAAGGGGATGGGGGTATCCTACACATTCCACTGACATGGAAAATAAACAGTTTGACAAGTCTAACGATAATGTGTGGAAATTCCCTGCATGGAAAGAATTCATTACAAATTACTCTTTCCTCAAGACATTCCTCAGCTTAAGCACTAACATTTCTCTTAGTAAGTCAGCTGCAGGTTTATGGAGCCCCCAAAAGTAGTTAAAGTTTCATTTATTCATTTTACTTCTGTTTTTTTTCCCATTGTCTCGTTTTTCAACTCATTTTCCTTTTTTTAAATCTTTGTCCACATTCAAGCATTTTTCTAATTCCTATTTTCTTTACCATATTTCCAAATTTCCCATGGTTATATGATAATGAAATAGGAATGTCCAGGGTGGTGATTGGTCCAGGATTTTTTTATGTGTGACATCGGTGGAGCAATCACTGCATGTCTGGCTAGCTTTACTGAAAACACTGGTAACTAATACACACTGAAGACCAACCCTTACAGCTAATGTCAATCATCCATATACTGTACCGCATGCTGCTGTAGGGCCACTGTATTAACTCAGGAGCAGATGTTCACAGATACCATATTGTTTATTGATGTATTCAGTTACATTTTTGCTTCCCCCCGTTGACTATATTTAGTCAGTTTAGGTGCTCTATACAGGGCAAGTTCACTTTAGGTGTAAATGTGATTTTGTTTCACACATTTAGGCTGCATATTTTGGAATTTCATACTGGCAGAGACCAGACGTTTGGTCCAGCTGTGTGGCGTCTTGGATCATGTTTCCTGCTTGTTGGCACTTTGCCACTTCAAACCCTTCCTCCTGACCTTTCCTGTGTTGCACATGCCAAATGTCAGTGGCACACAGAGTCAGTGAGCTGTCAATCAAAGTAATCTAGCACAGTATGAATAGACACAAGCAGATGTTTTTTGAAAGCTGCATTTTTCATGAAGCTTTTTCGCTGATGTAAGCTTTTCCACTCACAGAAAATGAATAGTTTGTGCTTTTTGGTTTGGATTGCCTCTACCCAAGAGGTTCTGTGTACAATATGAAGACATGCTTGATGAGGAGCCACAATACCAGGCATGCAAGCAGAAGCAGCATGAAGCAGGCAGATGAAAAACACACAATGTGTCCTCTTAGCAGGTTCACTCTGTTAGCTCGTACAACATCTACAATAAAAAGTACATGTGTGAGAAATGGAGTTGAACATTTTCTGTAAACTCTTCTTAATGATTCATATGAAACCGCAGAGCAGGAGGATATGCCAGTTACGCAGACTGCACTCCCTCATGACTTTATGACTCCTTTCGTGCCAATAATTACTCTTGTTCTCTTCCCAACTCCCATTTCCACCAAGTGTTTTATGTTGCTATGTTGAAAGGCCTTCAGTGGAAAGCCCCATGTAAGGAACAGGATTCACCATAAACAAGTTATGTTCAAACACTGGTATCTCTTTCTCTCTTCTCTCCCTGTCCTTCGTTCTGCTTTTCCTCATTTGATGAATGGACTGTGGCGCATTGCCCATCTCCCCCAGACCCATCTTTAGGTCTGTATAAAACAGATACCATCTACAACTCCTAAGCCTGAGAACATCATCCATCACTGTTATCAACAAAGGCTCATTCAGACCTCCTTCATTGACAACTACAGGGGTCCATCTGTCCTCCCATCCTCACACACTGATTGTAAAATGGTTTGTGTGTATGTGTGTGTGTCCTCCACCCTCAACAGTATGTTCCTTATCTATCCCTGCAGGTTTTCATTAATTATCTGCTGATCAATCTCCTGTCAAAGTCAAACACTTTTCTGGACCATTAATGCTAAGTTGCTTTCATGAAATTTTGTTAGAGAATAAGAGGAAATGGAGAATTTGTGTGTATTATTGTTCTGGCAAGTGTCTGTATGAATGTTTTTGTGTGTGTTAAGTTCAGCGGGTTCTGTCTGTGTGAGGTAAATCACTCTGGTCCTGGGTAGAAAGCCCAGCAGGCCGCACCCACAAACCACACTCTCCTCTGGCTGGCTCACACTCCTGCAGGGTACAGGCCAGTTGGAGTCCATACATCTCGACTTCCTGTGTTTTCTCTCAAACTAACCTTCTCTCGTTGTTTCTCTCTGACATGTGCTTTGGCAAGTTCCCCCCCCCCCCTCCAAAAAAAAAAGAAATATGTGAACGCTCAGTCCCGAGAAAGGGAGTGAAGGAAGGAATTGAGAGAGGGAGAAAGAAAGAGTGGGGCCCAATTTCAGTGACGCCTAGCACTCGCCAACACCAAACCCACAAAGAATGAGATTGGAGAAGAAAGCGAGGAAGGGATGGAGAGGAGGAGGGAAGGGAGTAGAGGGGTTTATGAAAATGACTGTGGATAAAGGCAATCTTTAATAAGGAGAGAGCCTTGGGTTTCTGTGGTGGCTGGTTAATGGCTCCAGTTGTCTAGGAGGAGGACTGAACAACACAGTTTGTTTATCCATAGTGGGACTTTACTAGCTTTACAGCTTCCATCGTTAGCATGATTACAGCATGGCTTGGCAACAGTCAGTTATCCACCGCACAGGTTAAGAGCAATCTGAACTTGTGGTGCCCAAATTGTCAGCAAGACAGAATCCATAGTCCTTGCTCTGTGTAAAAATGCATTTTAAAAGTCTGGTCACCCCAAACACTGACACAGCAAAGCTGTAGCCATCTAAGCTTGGTGACGTAGTGGCTTCTGTATGTGTTCGCTCTGGGAAAATGCTAGCACTAGTCAGTCACAGCTCCATAGCTCAAAAGCTACCAATCTATTACAAGATCTATCTAACTAGAAAACTGATGCTTAGAAAGTTAGCTAGATCACTAAAGGGACAAAGAGTTAATTCAACAGACCTATTGTCTCATAAGTGTCTGCAAACCGGGCCTCTGTAATGGAGCAGTTTATACTCAGGAAAAGGATGGTTTCAGTGGATGGTGCCACACAGCTATTAAGCCATAGTTTCCTCTGTTTTGGACTCTCAAAGCAAGCTGTCAAGATGGTTAAATACCAATCAACATTGCAAATTTATATGTCAAAGTTCACCCAAGTTACACAAAAGATTTGTTAGTATATCCAATCAATTATATATATAAATGAACGAATAAGTTTTAAATTCTGGTGTGACTGGAAAGTTAGCTCAAGCTAATATATATATTTAAAATAAAGCATGCTTTAGCCTGACATATTGTGATAGCAGCATGCTGGCTAGCTTGACATAGGTTTTTAGGTGGTTAGCATGCTGTTAGCTGGTGATATTGTAAACTAAAGTGAATATAACCTTCTACTTACTAATTAGTGGCTATCAGTAAGACTAGTGGAACCAACTATACAGGGATGGTGGATTGACTACTGAGCTGGCCATTTCATTCAGATGACATTGCCTAGCAGGCCAGTTTGGCCTGCCACTGGAGTTTAGCAGATACAATGTAGATATAAGGCTGTGTCCTGCTGCCAATTATCTGCTCTTTACTTGGGTGAGGACAGATTCAAGGTCCATTTAAAGGTGCATTAAATCAGAGAATGGTTTGAAAAGTCTTAGCAGTCATGTTGGTTTTCTTGTCTGTGTTTTGTCCCAGCAACAAACGTACATGCAGCTACCAGGAAGTAAACCTCCCAGGCAGCTCAGCCAGGGAACACAGTCTGGGTAAACACAAAGAGGGAATTGAAAATGTTAGAACTTTAAACCCACTTGATTTGGATAACTCATACTGCTGCGTCGTATTTACTTCAGCTGAACTTTCATCATTTCTAACAGTGGTTTTACACTTTGGAGGAATCACTTCACAACCAGTATAAACAGGAGGAATGATTACAACAACCTTTTGACATACAGTTTTTGGCATGTGAGTATTGCATTAAGATAGACTGTGTGTGTAGACAACTGAAATCTTTTTAAATTAGCCTCTTAGACTAAATTTTAAAACATGGACATCTGTGGTCAAGAGTGGGTCATACTGTGAAAAACAGCCACCATTCAATAATATTTACAGCAGAGTTTTCAATGACAAGACTTAACGGTTAGGAACATAAGCTTACCATGACCAGAGCCTCAACAACAGTAACTTACTTACACTGCAGGAAGAATGCAGGGAATCTCTCTCTCTCTCTCTCTCTCTCTCTGTGTGTGTGTGTGTGTGTGTGTGTCTCTGAGGGGTTCATTAGCGGAGGATGTGGCATCATCTAAAGAGTGTGTAGTCACTTGTCTGTCGACCAGCATGTTATATACTTGACATTAATTCCATGTCATTAAAGCGGCACCAAACAGATTTGGATTACTTAGAGTGCTGCTAATGTAAACCAAGGATCTTGTGACACCATTACAGTCTCATTTCCTTGTTTAATGTCAGTCACAGTCAAAAGTCATTAATGATTGGTGTCACTCCCCACACACACTTTGTCTTCAAAATGTGCTTACTCTTGCAGGGAGTGAATAGAAACATTTGAAGGTGGGAATGCACTAAGTCATGCACTGCACTGTGTCAGTGTAACACTCTGGATGTGAGCTTATATAAGCTGCTCACTTGCCACTTGCTCCAGATATGTTAGCTGATGGTGTTTACACAAAGCATCAGGGGATCACAGAAGCATGTTTGTGTAAGCAGATACATGGTGTTGTGGCGTTTTGAGAGACGGTGAGAGAAGATGACACAGAGAGCACTGCTTTTCCTTTGTTTCAATTCTTGTTTATTTGAAACCCACTGCATTCAGGTTGCAGATCAAATTCAATGTGTTTTACTGTGAGCAAGCAGATGTGAGCCACATTAGCATCGTTAAGCACATAAGCCACCCCAATGACTGCATCATTAAAACCTCCCCAGACGCCAATTCTTTCAATTACCTACTACTTAAGCTGTGATGTGGCACAACTCTGCTCAAAACTCGAGATTTGCTTAAAATGTAAGATTTATAGTTGAGTTGACTGCTTAAGGAGCAGTTAGCTCCAGAAATCAGAACCACATAAACCAATACCACAAGAAAACACAACCAGTGTTAAGAAGCACAGATGAGAAGATAGGCTCATTAAAACCACATTGCCTGACACAGGAGAAACCTTCAGATTGGCACTCTAGAAAAGGAGTTTGGACTTTAAATTGTAGTATTTTCTGTTACCTTTGTGTTTGTGAAAGACTTAGTTAACATTTCAGGAGTTTGAGGGAAATTAATGTTGACTTTCTAATTGTTCTGAAGTGCTGCTATTTGGTTTTCTACAGTGGCGTAAAATAACAACAACAAAAAAACAAATTTAAGGTTTTTCGACTTTACTTGAGAATTTCCATGTTATGCTTCTTTATACTGTTTTAGGGAGAAATGTAGTGCTTTTTACTCCACTACATTTTTCTGACAGCTATAGTTAATAGTTACTTACTCAGATGTAAAATGTTCTTATGTCTTAAGTCTTTTCAACTTCCCTTATAACTTATAATGTATTATTACAGATTTAACTGCCCAAAACAGGCTCACTCGTGACCAACTACATTGTATTTAAATCTTTAGTGAAGTAAAAGTATAGAGTCTATACTTTTACTTAACTAAAGAGTTAAATATAGGACATTTACTTGCAATGGAGTGTTTTTATAGAGTGGTAGAGATGGGGATGGTGACAAAGATGATATATTAAAAGCCCCTAATAGAGTTTATGTTGCTTAAATGTCCAACACAATACCTTGCAAAATCAGTTTTAGGTTGGAAGAAAGTTCAACTGTTTACTAGAAATTGTGTAAAAGAGCGACAGACTTTTTATTACATTTTAACTCCCTTTCAGGAATGTGTCATTCATTTCTGTAAAATATTAAGACTTTTTATTTATTTATTTATGGAAATCATGTCTATCTGTTAGGTTGGAAACATAGCATTGATGTAAATTATACATGCACATGATTTCATGTTATAACACATAGGGTAAAGTTTTCTAAATCATTGGTCTTTAAAAGCTACTTTTTAATCTATCTAGCAGTGAGTGTTTGACAGTGCTGCTCTCCTCCCTCTCAGTTACTGACATTTCTATTTCAGCAACTGTCTCTTTTTTTGATGAGCTGTCATCGGCCCTGAGGCTGAACTAACCAGCATGACTAATGCCACCAGAACTGCTGAAGAAGCAAAACAGATGCAGGTCATTTAAAATTCATCTGTTTGATGTGCTGTTGGTTACTGTGTTCTTACTGCTTTCCTCCACTGTTGTTGTTGTTGTTGTTGTTGTTGTCACATGGAGAATGGCAACACAGTTTAACGCTGGTCAATTAGTTTAACTGGCCATGCCCACAGGAAGCAGAATAAGTCTAAAATAAATTTAACCCTTGTATTGTACATTTAAACATGATGAAATAGAATATTGCTGCTTGAGCAATAATTAATACAATTTCTATAAATTGTACAGATTCTGCTCAATCCCAAAATATGTTCAGTGCCAGCGTTGATAAAATTCATGTTTTTTCAATATTTGCACATGGCAACTAATGTATGGTTAAGGATAGATCATGATTATGGAAAATAAAACATGTATATGTTAAAGGTTTGGTTATGGTTAGGCAACAAAAAACTTGGTTATGGTTAGGGTTAAATCATGGTTACGGTGAATAAAAAGACAAACAATTACGGGTCTTTAACCGGACACTCTCTTCAGTCTCCCACATGAATCTCAGCCATGTTACACACCCATCCACCAGCCCGACCAACACACCCATACTTACATTACCTCCTGCTCTGACTCTGAACAATCCCAC
The DNA here is from genome assembly GCA_036024295.1 of Nannoperca obscura. Lineage (NCBI taxonomy): Eukaryota > Metazoa > Chordata > Actinopteri > Centrarchiformes > Percichthyidae > Nannoperca > Nannoperca obscura. The sequence continues at coordinate 13,119 of JAVQJL010076453.1, forward strand.
TGGAAGCAAGCGAGGTGCAAAATCTTTCAATAAGGACATAACTCCTAGGGATACTGGTATGCTGTACAGATTGTAATGCCCCCTGATATTGGACTTGACTTGACTCAGTGTAAAAATTGAAAAATTAAACAAAGGTATGTCTGAGCTGCCATTTAAAGAATCTTTAGAGTCCATTGAGCTTAAGTCCAGCAGGACTGACTTCCAGAAATTGGGAGACACGACCTCAAAGGTGCAGTCACTGTTTGTTTTAGGCCTTGGGCAAATATAACCAACATGTCTTGGTCAGTGACCTACAACTTGCAGTAATTAACTGATGTAAACAGTTGACTGACCAGGAAAAGCTTGAAAAATAATGACACTGACTGGAGTTCTGACTCTGATGGAGGGTCAGTGTGGAGATATTAAGATGGGTGTAATATAAGAGCTGTTACTTAGCGGCATTCTGGATCACTTATAAACAATCAAGTCATGATCCTGCGGAGGAAAGGAAAGTGAAAGTTATCCAAACAGGATTGTTTTTTTTAAGGATTAACGACCCTTTCCACCTTGGCTGGAGATTCAGAGAGCCTGAGTTTACAATGTCTAACAATTGGAAAAAAGAAATCCTGAGTCATGAGAGAAAAGTTTGGAGGCTTGATTCTACATGAACTGCCTAAGGAGAGCGGTGACGACAATAACTTTCCCTTGAGAACACAGCTGTCTGGTTTGGACAAAGTTTACCGGAGGTAGAATCTACAACAGTAGTTTACATGCTGCTAATCAGAGGCCAATCTCTCTACACAAACAAAGGCAATTTTTACTTTTGATCAAATCACCGAAGGACATGGTTGTAAGACAAGCACACACAAGACTTCCAGACAAACATCCAGTTAACAAAAAAGCTTAAGCAGGAAAATCACTTTGACAGACGTGTCCCCCTTGATCAGCTTTGTCCTTGAACAACCCAGAGCTGTTTACATCATTCCACCACAAATGTGACTTAATCACAACCACAGCGTGCTCAGTTTCCCAGAACCAAACTATAACAACAGAATCATTGAGGTGTTATCATTTGGACAGTTCACAGGACGTGATTACTCAGGAGGATTTGGCAAAGAAAGACTGTCTGCTTAAATACAGCCCAATAGGTTCAGGGCTGGTAAAAATAGAGCTCCTTTTAGGGTATTTAAAATCACCCGGGACGATTCGCATCCTTCTCTTGTGACAGAAAACACATCTCCTCATCTCCCCTGGTGTGTCCTATGAGGCTCTCTTTACTGCCGCGGAGAACATCTGGAGCCAGTCAATCCACCGTTGGCTCGTGAGAGCAGCTCTTAATGGAACATGTGAATCTGTTATAAGATCCGGCTCGAACAGCTGCTATTAGCTCAATTACAAATTTGGCTGGAGAGCGGCAACGTGCTAACTCTTCATGCATTCTTGTTTAATTTCGTAAATTGGTGTTAATACTGCCCTTATGAGCCAAAGCAGAGGGTCACAGAGGAAATTAAGTGGTCACATCTAAAAACAAAAACTGACGCTGAGACCTGGGACTTGGATGAAGGGTTTAACAGGAGTGGGTGGGGCCCTTAAGAGGGAAAGGTAAATGCAAAGAATGAAAACAAGCTCTCAGGAATCATCATTAAGAGCCTGAGGTCAAAATTAAAAGATACTGTTGCTGAACTTTGTGTCCTGTTTCTTTTGGAGACAATGACTCTACCTGTCTCTCTGGCCTGGGGCAGCGTTACAGCCACACACACAAAACATACCTTAACACAAATATACAAGCTCTTAAATGGGCCAAAGGTATCGTAGAAAACTCTCTCACCCTTCAATTTCCTGTAGAGACTTTTAAGGTCACCCATGGTGAAGTAGATATCTTTATTAAGCAGTTAAGAGCCATCGGAAAGTCACATCTGCAATTAGGGAGTGCTTGAACGAGAACCAAAATAAACAAGTAGTCCCAATTGGAAAAATATGCAAACATGGCCTGGAGATGTAATCTGCGTTGTTCACTTAATCACTCTTCCATATCCCGCTCGCATGATGTATGCCCAGAAAGAAAAATATAGTAAGAGGGAACAACAGCCTGTGAATCAATGCAGCATTTGACCTGAAAGAGACACATGTGATAAAACTTGGTGACTATGTTACTTTTAGCTTGTTTTGTTCTGTGTAGCATAGATACCCATATAGAGTTGTCCACAATTGGGCATGAAATTGTCAGCTGTCCTGCAGGAGATGGAGTTTGGGCAATAGCCTGGAGGGAGATTTGGTCACCATCTGTAATCTGTTTCCATTAGACTCATCCAAATATTACCAACATACACAACTTGCACAGAGCTGGACAGAGAACTACTAATCATGGGAAAATAAGGTCATATAATCTTTTTTCCTCTAATTTAAAATGACTGTGACAGAGTTATCAGACCAGTTTCCCTTTCAGACAAAATGCAATTTGAGCTGCACTCGCTGCTGGGTTCAGCACATATCTGATTAGGTGTTCAGGGAAGTTACGGAGGACAGAGCAAAATAAACAGGGTTTGTTTCTAGCGGGGCTGCTTTATTTTGTTTTGCCACATACTTGGTTGGAAACATGTTTCCAAGATAGGGCATTTCTCTCTTTGTCTCACTCAACATCATGCTGCACTGATGCTTTGCTCGACGAAGCAAAAAGCCCTTGAGACGCAGTGCAAGCCAGTGGAAATTATGGGTGTCAGACCGCAGTGATGCCATTGTCACGTTGTCACATTGTGTCTGAACAGGCCTTATCACTGTTTGTCCTTTCATGTATTGTCATTACGCTTCAGTTCCGGACTGCATGCATATATTTTGAATAGATCGGGACCCATTTTACAGTTGCTGTCCCTGCCGATGGCAACACTGCCCGTCTAAATTCCTAAGACATCTGTGTCTGCAAAAGACATTGACAAAAGAATGGAAAGACATTCTGTACTACAATGTCATAGTTTATAAAGCGAGACGGGGAGGAAAGTGAGAGGTATGTTTGAAACTAACTAGTTTGTGTGATGTGGTGCCTGACCATGCCTGAAGCTGAATGAAAAACACTCAAACGCAGAGTGAAAAGCTGGCTGACATAGAAAGGGGTGGATGCAATAATCTCTCTCGAAGGCATTCATAATGTTGCACTCATTTGTAAAAATGAAAAGTGGAGAATGAAAAGAAGACAGCATAAGAGAGAAGTTAAAATCTTGCATACTTTCTTAAGAAAGAGTGGAACTCAAAAACAGAGCTGAGATGTGGGGTAGAAGGAGAAGTCGAGAAACAGAGAGAGAAAGTAGAAGTGGGCCTGGCCTGGGTGGGAACAGAAGTGCAGAATAGTGGACTAAAGAATAAAAAAACAACCCCTCTCTCCTGGTCTCCCAGTTCATTCCCATCCTCCTCTTCTAAACCCTGGGTCTCAGCTGGCAGTCATACGCAGTGTACCCCGCTGCAGAACAGACTTACAGATACAGATTTATGGTCAAACCACTCTTGTAAGTGACTGTTGTGTATACTGCATGTATTTTGAGAGGTAATTAAACACCATGCTAAAAGATGCACTGGAGCTGATGCACATTGGTTTCTTTGACCGATCACCTCACTGTTGCAGGGGATTTTAGGTGTTTCTGTCCGAACATAAGCACAGATGTGCAAGAGCAGGCATTTCACCTCTGAGCCCTATATAGGAAAGAAAAGATACTATATGACAGCGTGAGGAATTATGGAGGATCTTTTGCTCTCTAGTCTAAACAAACTTGAAGAAGAGTGCCTTTTTTCTTTAGGCAGTGGCATATTCCTGGCTATTCAAAGAGAGAGCTCTTTTCCATGTTTTCATTAAAGCTGTTTTATGTGTGGAGGGAGAAAAATAATGCAAGTAAGTGCAACTGGCTAATGTTAAAATCTGTATATCGTCCTTTTTATCTCTGTACAGCTTGTTCTTCCTCTCATTTTTCCCTGACTGGTCCTCCCTCTTCCTTCCTCTACTCTTCTATCCCTCTAAATTGCTCCTGGCATCCTACCTTTTAGAGGGGGGAAAGGGGAAAGGTCCCAGATGACAAGTCCCAGTGGGAATGTCAGAGGCATAGCTTGTGAAATCGCCACTGGCTCCATTTCTTGCTTCTCTGCCACATGTAAAAAGAGCTCTGACTCTATCAATCCCTCTCAATCCTAACAATAACACTGAAGACCTTGCAAACATTGGTCGAGCACAGTGTCTACAATGTTAGGGAACAATAAAAAGGTTTATAGCAGCTAGAAAAGACACTAGCTGCCTTTTCACCTAACCTCAGCAGTTGTAGGGCGGCCTTTAGGGCGCCCATAGGGACTAATTTGGGACCAGTATGCAGCCCAGTCGCTCATATAATTGTGCTTCCGTAAACAACAAGGCCTATCAGTCACTGGGAAAACTAAAATACCCTCCCTCCTGAAAAGCACCCAAACAAAACACCAAATTGGAGCTGAAACTCACAGTGACCCGCTGATCTCTGAAGTGTACAGACAACACTAAATGTGGAATTTCAACTTTATTATTGTCATTCTCTCAAAATTCCCTTAAACTAGCTTCAAAGTGAGATAAAACTGTTTTCCCACAAAGTTTGATAATATTGCATACACATATTGGATCAGATTGTTCCAGCACATCATAGAAGTTACATTACGATTATGTTGAAATATTCTTGTTTCAATCATTTTACACACATTCCTTTTTTCATATCTGATGTCTTTGGAAACTTTGGCCTCTGGACTAGAATTTACAAGTTCTGTGGGTTTGAGCAAAGCTTACGATAGAACTGCCAAAGGCTTTGTGGGATTGACTAGTAATCTCGTCAGTGCGATGATATTTGGTTTAGTCAAGCGAGCCCCAGGACCACTTCTTACTTTACAACCCCTCTGCTGAGTTGAATTGACAACTTTGATTGCAACTGCTGACAAAAGACAACGGTATGATTTGGATTTGTCTGGACATGAACTGCAAAGTAACTTGATCCCTTAAGCGACTGTGGATCGCAAAAACTGTTTAATAAGAAGTCGAGACTTATTGGGACACAGTTGAAAACATGAGAAACTGACTTTGTGATTTTCATTAGAAGAATGTTTGACTGGGAACTTTGTGACTCTGGAGACTTCTTCTGTCCCCTCTGGCTGTCAGCTGGGTCTATTTCTGATCTACTAAACCATGGGGGCAAAGAGAGGGGTTGCCTGAAAAATGAGGAGTCAAACATGGCTTTGGAAAAATTTACCCCACTGCCCAGTGGGTGTGTGAGTGTGTGCATGCCTATACATGTGAGTGTGTAGGCTGATGTGATTATTCTGCTGCTGCAATCGCTCAAGGTGGAAGGAGAAACCCTGCAGTTTACGTTTACAACACTTTTCAAATACAATTAAAATTCCCGTCACTTTTCCTTCACTTTTCACCATGGAGCAAGAGGCCAGCTGGTTTGTATCTGTGTACAGTCTGCTGATGCACTCATGATACCCAATTTACTGAAACCTGCTCTGAACTTGCACTGCGGCACACTGAAACAAGACCCAGCTGCTGGTGTGCTTGTGACCTGACATCTAATTGCTTGCAATGGAACAAGCAGCTTGGATGTGTGGTTTCTGGAGGAGGGGAGATGGTGGTGGTGGTCTGGGGCTAAGGGTAAAGAAAGGGATGACTGACACATAGACGTAGAGGCTCAGAAACCGAGGAAGTTTCTGCATTTGAATTTCTCGGAACCGCACGTAATTGGTTGCAGAGCTTGAATGACATCAGAGCGTTAACTTCCACTAATGGTCTTGCTGAAAGATGTCATTCAAAACAAAATAGGCTATCAAAGATCATACATGGAGCTTTACACACAATACAATACAGGCTTTATAATCTAAAAGTACAACATTGTGCAAAATATGAGTTCTTTGAATGAGAGTTTGTATCGTACCCTCACTTTTAATATTAATCTGATGTCATTGAAGGCATCTGTTGGCAAGGCAGTGGTGTAAAATGTGACATATATTATAGGCACAGTAAGAGGTTGAAATATGTGCTGCTGCTCTGATAAAACAGCTCCTTGTAAAACAGAACAAGCCAGCTTCAATGGGAGAGCAGCCAAAATGATTTATGGATAGCAACACATATCAGATGGCAGAATGCCAAATGTGTTAACAACACAGCTCAGATCCAGTACACATGTTTAGCTTGTAGCTGAATCCAAGCAAGTTTGTGATGCAGCAATGCTTTGAATACATTTTTTTGTGTGTTTAGTCAAAGATTTACACTTTACAAGATGTGCTAAAAAGAAACAGGATTTTGTTAACAGGACGGAACAGGGAATCAAACAATTATACAATTTCAATAAACAATTTCAAAAAAGTCATTTTTGATGGGGGGGGGGGGGGGGGTTATGTTGACCCTAATCAAGGAAGAGGCAGGAGACTTCGGAGAAAACAGTTAGCCGACTCTGTCCAAAGTAAAAAAATACACCAACTAGCACCTCTAAAGCTGATTAATTCATTTATTATAGCTTGTTTGTTTAGTTTACACACAACATTTTCTGTTTATACATGCTGTAAAACCTGCTTCCAGCCTTAATGCTTAGCTGAGCTAGCTCCATACTTAGCGCACAGATGTGAGAGGGTTAGAGTAAGAATGATATTGGTCTTCTAATCAAACTCTGGGCAAGACAGAGAATTAATGCATTACCCAAAACTATTCCTTTAAGACTTAAATTAATGTCATCTGTTTGATCTGGCACACGCTAACCGTACTCGCTCTTTTACATTCATGACAACATTGAGCTGACTAAACCGCTAAAAGGAAAGATTCTTTGAACCATCAATGCCATCAGCGTGACATGGTTGGGTTTGAAGAAAATGCAAAGGGCTACTTGTTCGGCTGAGGTCAACAAATTCTTAAGTGGTATGCTCTTTCAGAATAAACACGTAAAAAGGGGGAAACCAGACTTGATTTCAAATCACTTCCAGTCACGCTAACCCTACCGTCTGGACTGAGTCTTTCTCTTTGTAAAACATCTTCTGAATGGAAACACAAGAGAGTTAATGAGCAAGAAAGTGAGTAGAGGTCAAACGTAATGAGAAAAAGGACTAAAAGGAATAAGGAACAGAAAAGGAAAGTAGAAAAAAAGCTGTCAGGCTCAAACTTGTCTTGCGCCCTTCTCCTCACTCTAACCTTATCAGCCAGTTATGGCTGCACGTTTTTTAACAAATTATTCCGGGGTACAGAAAGGGGCTAAAACTTTGAGATCTGGCATTAATTTACATTCTTCCTGGTTTGTGCTTCTTCTGAGCGTGATGGAATTTCAAGGGGCCAAAAAGAAGCAGAGCAGGAATCTTTCAAGCAACAAAATCCCTCAGTAAGCGTCCCACAGGGATCCGTATGGCTGCCGTGCGGTTGTAATTTCTTTGTCCGCCCATCTCCTCTGATTACCATCATGTCTCTAGAGACTTCCATGAGGGCAGAATTCATGTGTGTTTGCGAAGAGTGTGTTGTGCAAAGTATGTCTACAAAATAAAACCACTGCAATTATGATGCAATGTGGGGATATCATAACTTTAATATGAATTGAATGCCAATTCAATTTATATGAAATCGAATTCACTAAGTTGTGGGTATAATTATGTATTTTGTGTTGAAAAGCGTAAAATTGATATGACAAATGTGTATCCAAACAATTGTTTATTTACATCGCCTCCCAGACAGAGCAACTTTATCATTCATTTTAGGTTGTTTTTCTGGTCAATATTTCCAGTTCAATATTGTCCATTTTTTCACTCTGTTTTGGTCTCCATTATGTTCACCAGCAAGTTGTTAACTTTGTCTGCTGTTTGCTGCCGGGCTGGTGGTGTACAGTGGGTTTATCCAAGCTGCCTGCTGGACAATGATGAGAGCAGTGAGACTGAACGGAAACAGGAAAATTGCTTACCGTAAAACCAAAACTATGAGCTGAAAGACAATGAAGCGCTGCACAGTGCTGAGGGAAACTACAGAGAAGGATGTTAATTATCTCTGGGTCAGACACCTTTGACATTATTTCCATTGTTGATATAAATATATGGATTTGTGCAACTTAAGGTAAGGGATAGAGATAGTTTTACATAGTTTAGTTTTAAGAATTAACTACAGTAAGGTCAAATACAGTGAGGTCAAATTTTATGCAAAGTATGCAACTGACAAACGCTCGGCACAAACATCCTCAGGGACCGAGCCTCGACTGGCGTTGTGTGTTAATTCTGGCATCGCAGAATGGGTTGATTAAGATGGTTACAGCCCTGTGGACCCGAGACCGGTGTCAGTATCGCACTCTAAACCAAGTTCTGAAATCTGGATCTCATTAGACTTGGCCAGTTTGCCAGTGCTGGAGTGAACACATCCAGAATGCAGCCATACTCACCCAACAAAGCTTCAGCACTGAGACACAGAGCAAGCCAAGAGAAACAGACTGGATCACCAATAGAGCGCTCAGTGACCTGAACCACCCTTACAATAGAGAATGAAAACCTCTGGACGATATCTGCTGCCATTTACATGGTGTGAAAAATATTGGTGTCCCTTCGGCTGCGGTGTTATCTGCTGTTATCACTGTAATTGGAGCAATAGGGGGTCATTTCCTGCGAGAAAGGAGCTTAATTGTGATGACTCATTGTTCCTCACTGCTGCTCAACTGTCATTAGAAGAAGACCAAATCGACTGAACTCCTTTCCCACACCCATCAGCCCGCTCCCCCCACCCACCCACCCCTACATCCCTCCCTCGACTTCTCCTCTGAAACTCATTCCTCCACTTATCCCTCCTTCTGAAGCCACCGTGCCCTGCGAGCACTTCAAAAGAACACAGATCCTCATAAATCGCCCTTGAGTGGTCCCCAAACCGCGGCAAGCCGACTGGAAAATCCAAACACACAATACGCTGATGAGTGGGTTGGACTGTCTTAGGTCATGCAATGCAACCCTCTGAGAGCATTGAGTGATCGGATACTAGAAAGTAAACATCACGCTTCAGTGAGGCTATATGGAAATGTGAAGAGGGGAGGATAAAGTTAGAGAGGAGAGGGACAATCTGCTGCTGCTGTTTCTGTGTGCATGTGTGACAGAAAAGATATACAATTGCAGGCAGTAAGGAATGTTTTCTTATCGTCACAGAGCTGGTCTGGCTAGTCTGATTTTGGGGACTTATCAGTGGATTAGGCCTGTGGACTGAGTGGTGATAGATTACAAGAGGGGGAGCGGTGCGATAGCCTTAGAGAGACCCCAGCCTGAAGTGTTTCGATGATGAGGAAAAGGACCATTTAGATGGTGTTTTAAAGCTTAATATGCCATGCTCATATCTTTGCCTCTTACGTAATCAAAACCTCAACTCTTATGAATGTCTGAAGTTGAAGCTGTGAAATCACGTTGTATTGCGTTGGGTGGGAGCGCAGATCAAGTTCATATACAGGCCAAAATTCACCTTCAAAAGTGGAGAAGAAATACTATGATGAGAGTCATAATAATGATGAGAGTTTCTTTTCCAACTCTCAGACTGTAGGTGGTCCTGAGTGTCAGACTCTCCTTTTGACAAACATGTCTCTCCACACAGGCTGAGAAATATCAAGGCCGTAAAAATATTAACACTACCGCTGAAACTTGTAGCCACCAGCCCTGCCAGCTTAGAGAAATCATCATAACATCACTCCCCAGGTAGAATCAAATCAGCAGGGCAGCTGTGGGTCGACCACAAAAATAAACTTGAACAGATCCTGTTGGTCACATAATTGGTCCATCCAGGTCAACATTACATCCACACCAAAGAGAAGCTGGCTCAGCTGAAAGCAGTCAGCATCAGACGGCGTGTGTGGCCAAAAACATACAACAAGAATACCAGAGAGGGTAATCCATGTGGAGTGTCTTTCTAGTGTTGCTGTACAGAAAGTGGAGCATAAAAAGACAGAAACATGTGATGGACATTAGAGTGAGGAATGAGAACAAGCAGGAAAAGTGTGATAAAGACAGAGACGAAAAAGTAACAGGAAAACAGACTTAGACAAGACAGAATACAGAAATGATCAAGAAGAAGAGATGAAAGAGGACAGCTTTTCCTTCCTGTGTAGATTTGTGTGAGTGCTGTCCGTCTGTTAGACTACTCATCCTCAGTGTCAGAACCCTGTTTCTCTCCGAGGCTTTGATGTGAGGCTTCTAGTTTCACCCTGACAGGATATTACTCTTTAATGATCTCCTGATAGGGCTCCCCTCCTACACACAGCGGTGCAGACAGCAGGGAGTGTGGGTGAAACATGTAACATTTATACACACAAACATTCAAAACACTCATTGGAGCAAAGAGCATTAGAGAAAGTTCACCCACCCACTTCAAGTCCTTTACCACATATTATAAACCTACTGTACACATTGATGTGTGTGCATGAACAATGATACAATACAGTAAATAGAACTGCAACGTCCTACCTTTGTCGTCCTTTGGGAGAAGTTCGTGTTTTAGTTTCAGCGAGCGGCCCAGACTGATTCCAACTGCTGTTTTAATGTGAAGAGAACACTGACTTTTTTAATAAGTTGGCTCAGGGTGTTGTGACTGTTTGATCTGTCGATTCACTGATGTGGGTCTGTATGTTAGCACTGCAGTCACGCTTATCTAACATTATCAGGAATTTCCAAAGCTGGCACTTGACCCTGTCAGAGAGGGTTGGATGAAGAACATGTGAGACAGAGGAAAATATAAAACAAGTGAGATGAAAAAGGAAGAAAGAAATATGCTTGTGTATTGTCCACACTCAGACACAGTACACGAAAGAGCCAGAGGATTCTTCAGCTAAACCAGGTAATCCCACAAACAGGTTTAGTTGAAAGAAACCTCTGTTTGAACAGTCAAACACTGGTATATTGTATCAGAGGAGCAGCAGGATAAAGAGCAGGATGCCCAACTGTCAAAACTGTTGGTAAATCAAAGTTGCTTGAATGAACTACTTGAGTAACAGCAGTATTATAGGAAGGCACAGCTGTTTCACGTGATAGAACAGCTTCTATATCATACCAAGAACTGGCTTTGAAACAACCAATACAAGTTTAGTTTGAGCCTTGTACAACTTCCCCTGCTTTTTTTTCCCTGATAAACCTTTTGCAGGCCCTGTGTGGGAGGTTTCACAGGTGAAGCGTGTCAAAGCATGCTGCACCCTCACTGACAGGCTCTGGGAATTGGGATGCCACCATCAGAACATAAACCATGTGAATCAGATTCACTTGCATAAGTAGGGGTTGTAGAGAAAATAATCGTGGGAGCAATAAATCTAAATTCAAGAAACACAAAAGCTTAGTGTCTACATTTCAGTTGGTTCAGGGACTTCAGGGAATTGTTACTGATCTGGGTCTTTTTCAAAACTGGTTCTTCCAGCAAAATGACAGCAAGGTTTAACTACCCTTTTTTAATTTCTTCAGAAAGTTGGAAAGTGACACCTGGAATTTAATGGCACGTTCTCATAATTTACTATTTTATATATTGTATGTATTGTATATGTATATGTATGTGTGCACTTTTGGGTTTTAACAGCTTATATGCATTGTTGCAAATGTTTCCTCTTTCCAAGCTGTTGACCACAGGCTACATGTATAGTCTTTTTGTAAGTAACACACTGTAGATTGCTTGTAGATACCACAACCCTAATTTCTGATGTAAGCAGTTAACTGTTTCTCTTGCTGTCATAATTTCCACCATTGTACACAAGAATTGAGGGGGAGGGGGGGGTCATGATAAAATCTGAAATCTTAAGAACTCTTGCTGTTGCCGCTGTGTAAAAACGTGCATCAATGATGAGATCGTAAATGTAGTAATTGTTCCAGCTCCTCTTCAACTGTCAATCAAGAACAGATTAGAAGAACGTTTATTAAACAGCCATGAGAACACACACCAATGAATGTGTTAATGTATGCAAGAGAGGGGGAGAGAGAGAGAGAGAGAGAGAATGTGAAGGGGGAGAGAGAGAGAATGTGAGGGGGAGAAAGAGTTTGGTTTAAGACCAACCCCTTCAGCAGTTGCATGTTTCAACTAAGGTCTTAGTTCACTCCCTCTGCCTTGTCAGTTTGCTTGTGAGTCACTTGGTGCTCTTGTTTGGATTCTCCTCACTGAAAAGCAGATGAAGTGCAGGATAAGAGCAACGCTACAGCAATTTCAAGGTAATTTTTATTGTGATTCCTGTGTCTGATGCAATAGGCGATAAATGATTACTATTGGCAAATTTGTTTTGGATAATTTTCATATGGTTGAATTTGTGTCGTGTTTATACAGAGTGTTAGGAGAAACATATTCATTACCATTGGAGTTTTAGGATTGTTTGTGATTTGTGATGATGTGACTTTGTTTAAATCATTCTATTGCTTTATGACAGAGTTTACACCTGAGGAAAAGAAAGCCTGCTGAAACTTTGGTTTTTGATTCTACTACAAGCAATATGTGGTGCAAAAGTCACAAAAACTTCTTATCAAATTCTGCCGTTTGATTTTTTTGTTTTTGTTTTAAATGTAAGTCAATATTTTTTAAAGAAAAATCTTATAATTTTAAACACAAATGCTGAGATGCTTGTGGTTATAACATATGTATTCTCTCAATCACATTTCTTTGTGGATAATTGACACTGAGCATATTAGTTTTCACTCATGATCTCCATTCATATTTTTATCCATGCCGTCCTCACCATTGAGGGACTCGGCACTCGACCTGTTTATATTAATTCACCAAATTCTTTGCAACAGATTGAATGGGTTAAAGTCTCCAGACCATTTCTTAAATGTTAACATATGACTCAAGAAGAGAGAAAAACAATCCCTCACACGACAGAAACTCAAAGGAATGCACTGATCACCCCTGATTGTTTTCAACATTAAGAGTGTATGTTAAAATAATTGAACCACAACCTTCTGCGTATTTATGATTAGAATTTGCAAAAGCCATTAACTTTGGACATGCAGTTTAAGTGTGTTTGCATGTGTGGGGCACTTCAAACACACCTCGTCTGTACTGTGAAAAGCAGCTGCATGTGTGCCAAATTAAATGCATGTGTTGTGATGGTTCTTGTCTAACCACCTCACGGTGACTGACGTACACTTTAAACACAATTGCAAAGACAATTTAAGGATCCCTCTGTCCTTTTGGCCTTTAGTATCATATTCTGTCTTACAAACGCAATCAGCAATAATCATTCTCATCTTGTCTCATCTGTTTTAGTGGATATCATGTGGTCATGACTGTAGTATATGTTTCATATCACACTCAAATGTGACAGCAAAGTATGTATTCAACGCATCTACCAACAATACACTGTATATGTCAGGGCAACACGTAGACATTCTCAGTTTCTTTATTTAGACCACCAGCCCACGCTTTGCTTTTCAGTGGAACTGTGATTCATGAATTTTGACTCTGCATTTCTAGGTATGTCTTAAACGTCAGTATAACATAACTGAGTCATAAACTAATTCATATATTCAATGTCCATATACTAATTTTAATTGAATAAAGAGTGCGATGTATTCAAATAAATCTTTAGGGGTTATGGTTTCAGCCATCAGTGGTTTTGCATCCTTTCTTTCCAACATTTTTCATGCTTTTTTTTATGTCTTCCTGCAGCAAGCTCAAGAGCACCGTCTTCTGGACAAAAAGAAAACATCAGGGGATTCTGGTGGATCACGCTGAATCGGCTTCATGTAATCCCTCCATTTATTGAAGAAGCTCAGACATTTTTTTGTGTATCTTTTTTGTACTGGGACAAATTCTTCACAGCTCTTACTGCCAGAAGCATGTCAACAAAAATGACTTTATAGCCACTCACTGCAGGCAGAATAGAAGACAAGCAACGGAAAGCATGGAAGCTTCAAGGTCTGCTCATGCAGGGACCCTGCCCTCTGTACCCATATTCCCCACCTCCCCTACTCCTTCCTCTCCCAGCTACTTCCAGTTCTTCTGGGAGTACCAGGCGAATTCTGTCCTTGTGGATCATTACAACTATACGGGCAAGCTGCATAAAGACCGCTTCCGTGAAGGCCTTAAACCTGAGAGCATCGCGTTCCTAGTGGTGTGTGTCCTCATCGTCCTAGAGAACGCTGTTGTTCTCATCGCCATTAGGAGGAACAAGAAGTTTCACCTGCCCATGTATTACCTGCTGGGAAACCTGACTCTGTCTGATCTGCTGGCTGGGATTACATATATGGCCAACATCGTCATGTCCGGATCTAATACTTTAAAGCTGACGCCGTTGCTATGGTTCCTCAGGGAGGGAGGGGTCTTCATTACTCTGGCTGCTTCTATAATTAGTCTGCTGGCCATTGCAATTGAACGCCATGTTACTATGGTGACTATGAGGCCATACCATGGGGCAAAGCGGGGACGGATGTTGGCACTGATTGGTGCAAGTTGGGCCCTGGCAGGGTTTTTGGGGGTCCTCCCAATTTTGGGATGGAACTGCATCCATAGACTGGATCAGTGTTCAACAGTCCTCCCGCTTTATGCCAAGAGCTACATCCTGTGCTGCGTGTCGGTGTTCAGTGCAGTGCTCCTGGCCATTGTGGTCCTTTATGCCAGAGTATTTCGGATTGTCCGCACCAACACGCAGCGCCAGCGGCTGGGCCTGTCAGGCAGCATGAGGAAGGGCTTAGCGAGGAAGTCGGAGAAGTACATCGCCCTCCTCAAGACAGTCACCATTGTGCTAGGAGTTTTCATCGCCTGTTGGCTGCCCCTCTTCATCCTCCTCCTCTTGGATTTTTTCTGCCCCACTAAGAGTTGTCGCCTGCTCTACAAGGCTGATTACTTCCTGGGAATAGCCATTGTCAACTCACTCCTCAACCCCATCATCTATACTCTGACCAGTAAGGATATGAGAAGAGCCATTCTCAGGCTGCTCTGTCGGCCGTGTCTGATGACCAGAGACGGCCAGGTGAAGAGGATTGGGATGCCATTCCTGGAGTGCAGTTTCAGTAAAACTGAGGTGCCATCCCACAAGTTAGAGGGAGGACCAGAGACGACCATTTCGTCTGGGAATGTTATCACCAGCCCATCTCCTATTAAGGCCCTTTACCCCAAACTCTTCAAGTCATGAGGACTTAGACTGACTGATTGAGTCTTTAAGTGTGTGAATGGGTTTCCCACTGAACAGAGGACATGTAGCACACCTTCTATGGAGAGAAGCAGTTATGGTATTCTCAAATAGCCAGAAGCAGAAGGTGTATGAAATACTATAGGCACAAGAGAATCGTATTTAGACAAATGTCTTACCTTGACAAGTCAAAAGTGGCACAGCTACAGCAATACAACCACATGAAAGAAGTTCATTGTGAGATGACTACAAAACAAACTGCCATACGTACGCCACTCAAATGTGAACAAGCAAACAGACTTTCAAAGACTAGATGCTTGTGATGAGAACTTATTTGCACTGAAAACATCACAACAAATGGAGAAACAGCCTTGGATTAAAATGTCTTGTGTTTCTATGGTTTTTGGTGAAGCCTGGAAGGAGACTTCTGTAAACCCAAAGACTCTTGTGACTGAAAAAATGTAAATGTAAGGTTATTTTCCCGACTTGCTGGGTTACTGGTGAACAAGTGTGGTTGGCTTTGCCCTTTTTTTGGAGTTTCTTGTTGAAGTGCCTTGAATACAGTAGGAAAAATGTTTATGTGCAGTGCTAATCTGTGCATCTATGCAGACACCTGGATTTCGCTGGCTCGAACGCCCATGGTGTGCTAGATGTTTTCAGATACAATTGTGCAGAGCACCCCTACACATATCTGTGTACGCGATGCAGGGTGACAGAAAGATAACAAGAAAGAGAGATGGGGCACTCACTCTTAACTGTTCTTAAACACAGCTGAGTGAAGAACGCTGTGGCATAGTTGTGGGAGGGAGGCAAAAAAATTAAAATCCCCCTCAGTTCTGAAATGACAGATGGTTAACATGTCTGTTGGCTAGTGGAAAGTTGTTGAAGTTGATGTCTGTTTTTTTTTTAAATGTCAGTCTGGTATCTGCAGGAAAACAAACAAAAACAACAAAATGTCTTTGTATGATGTGATTAACTGATAGATGTAACAAAAATTTATTTTTTCCATCATGACATGCTGATAGTTTAACTCAGACTGAACCCAAATCAGCTGTAATTGCATTACGTATTAGTATAAATCCAGTAAGTTATTAGTTCAAAGATGTATATTTCAACTTGTAAATAAAGTTTTAGATGTTATTAATCATCAGTCAACTGCAGCAGGACTTTTGAGGACAAGAATGTGCCCGCACTTGTAAGCTAAATCATGCAGAATCAGTGCAATTCTTCCAATACTTCCCTTCACAATCCATCATGTTAACAGAAATTACTTTGACATCAGTCTTTTTTATGAATGAGGCAGTGTGCTTTATTTTGTGCTGTAATTCATGTAGTAAACTTTTTATATTTCTTTTTATATCATCTGTATCGTAAATAAATCTATTTTTACCAAGAAAAGTGTAGTAAACTTTACCTTTCTTTTCATAAAAGAAATAAAATGTTTTCTCAAATGATTCTAATGAGTTTTTGGTTTATTTCAGTACATTCGTATAAGCGTGTCTGTGTGTATTTTCTTTCATGAGGTAGTGTGAGTGGAAGAATTGTTCTTGAAGAAGCACTACAGGAAGTCAGCCCCCTTGTCTCACATCTGGTAATGACATTGGCCTAGATACTGCCTTCTCCTACAAGCGCTGAAGGTCTCAGGACAGCTCCAGTGCCACACAATGCAGCTTTTATTCAAACACTGAACACTCAATTTTTCTTTTTCCTTATTCTGTCAACCTGTGGGTAAAATTGGCCATCACCTTACTCTGACCTGCTGTCCACGCCTGTCATGGCTGAAACAGAGAAAGAGCGTATGCAGCTGGCTTTAATGGTGTTGCCTAGAAGCTGCATTTTTTGGAATTTTGGCTCATGCACTTAAGAAACACTGCTTTTTGTTGTGATTGATAAGAATGCCACAAATTTCAAGATTTACAAATGTGAAAAGTCTTGATCTGATTTGTTAGTTTGTTTGCAAGTGCTTGAGTATTGCTACTGTTTGTTGGAATTCTTTTAGATCTTAAACATTATAAACAATTTCCTCTGACACAAAATGTAAATGAGACTAGGCAATTATTTTTAGCTTGTGGAAATAACGAATGTACAGCAACCTATTTAGAGACATACACTAACTCTTCACACCATTCAGAGGAAATTAATTGTGAAAAAAAAGCAGCTGTAGCAGCACATTTACTAGCTTCATGCAAAGCAAAATCTAGTGCTACCAAACAGGCAGTGTGACAAACTATATAGTTGTTTCATTTTAGGTTTAACCTTCAGTGACCCAAAGACATATTTATCTACAATAAAGGGTACCACATGGCACTGGGATACCTGTGATGTGATTTGTATGGGCGCAGGTGTTCCTCCAGATGTTGGCTGTATCCACCAGCACTGTGCCCGCTGAGAGAGGTCAACAAGTCAGGGAATCTTTCCTGGTCCCCCCGAACTTCCTTCCTGCTGCTGAAATCACACAACAAACAGGACAAGTAGAAGTCATAAGTCACCTGCCATGATCACCAAGGACAGTCCCAACCACAGGATTGTTTTCCAGATGTGCAGATGCATGCTGCACTGTTCCAAGCTCTAGCAGAGCTTCAGGGATATTCGGAGTAACATGTGTTGTTGATCAATAGAAAACATGGTATATGAGTGCAGCTTTGATATCAGATGCATGAGATGCATAAGGAGCAAACAGAAAGAATGATGCTTGACTAGGAGTGTCCATTTGGTGCCCCTAAGCTAACCTCTCCTAATTCCTCTGACTGGAACTGTACACAGGGTGAGGGCACAGTCAACGCTCAGCTGAGGGAATTGTTAGTGAAGGCTGATTCAAGGCTTGTCACATCACATGAAGCAGTTTCCATGACTGTTGAGGCTTCATCATCAATTTCAGTGACCCTGAGGGAGCAGAGATTAAATCTCAGCGTGAAAGATTTGGTTTAATCAGCTGTGAATTCTGCCTATGGGGCTTAACAAAGCTTAAATATTTTTGCAATATAGAATTACTTGCAGCCACAGGATTCAAACTCATTTGACTACATGTAATGCATTTTGAGCTGGTAACTCCAGGTGTGTCTGTGAGCCTGCAGTGTCACAGTTGGCTGTTGGTGCCACCTTGTGTCTGTTAGCCAGAACAGAGTGTGCTGTATACTGTATTGACTAAATTACGTAATTTCAAACACAGCACCTTCCTGGAGCAAGCAAGCTGCTGTGTACTGTAGGAGCCATTCACAAACATGGGTTTATTAGGGGGATGGAAATTTGACAAGCAAGGTGAGCTAAGCATGCAAATTGGGCAATTAGAGGACATTATAGCCACGTCTCTTGAGCACCATTATGTTTTCATTTAACAGCATTTAACAATACCTGTTTAGTAATTTCTTGTTTGAAGTTCAACATAGTTACAGTAGGTGTTTTTTTTTTTTTGTGAATTAGCTTTTTGTATAGGGTGCTTGTACTGAGATTTGCTTTTACTTATCGTAGCAGAATATATTTTTCAACTTGTAAGTACAACCGTGTAGTGGACTCGTGCCAATTTTATCACGTAGGTGATGGAGGTTATTATTTATAACTGATTTGATTGACGTTATAGCTCCAGTCTTTGGCCCCCAGCCAACGATTGGCCTCGCTTTTTCTTCACTCTGAGAACTCCTTCTCAATAAAAGCCCCCTCCCTCAGCGTCAACGGAGGCGGGACCAGCGCTGTGGAGGCTGACTCTTATTGTGAAAGCGAGAAGAGTCCGGTACAATGCTTAGTCACGGTGAGTTACAGCTTTCCCCCCCTCCTCTCTGTGTGGCGTACAGCTCGACACTCGGCACACACCGCGATGGAGGAATTGAACTAGACTACGTGAGTTTATTTATTTATTTTAGGTTCAAGCTATCAGTATTGATCAACACGAACTGCGCTGTTGGTAGATTTTAAAGCGAAGAGGTCGCTGGTTGTAGGAAAATGTTTCGATACCGCTTTGTTAGCATTTTTGTGGTCGGATCGGCTCGTAGCCGTTACGCTACTGTCTATTATTAGGAGCCTATTTTGCTGTCTGCTCTATTTCCGAAACGGTTTACTTGTTATTTGCTCCGTCTCCGCTTGTTTGTTATGGTACACCGAGTTCACTTTCGTCTCAAGCCAAACACACACAGGATCTTTCTTCATCTCTGTCACCTTTCGTGTTCGGCTCGTGTCCGCGCTCCGGATTATTTTGATCAAAACAAGCGCAGGAAAGATGAACGTTTGAGTGAGAGGGGACCGCGGGGGAAACGGCGCTTTGTGCGAGAGCTGGTTTAATGTTTGGGGAGACGGCACGGAAATCTTCTTCCATCTGCGTTTATGTAAGGACTGGCTGCTTCACTTCTGGGTCATGTTTTGGCACAGTCGGTTTCACCGTTTGCTCGGTGGAAGAGTTCAGGATGAGTCACCGAGGAAAAGCTTTGCCTTTCCAGAAAAAACAAAAATGCCCACGAAGCACGTTAATCACCAGCGTTTGTTTGTAACTCTTCAACTTTAAAGTGCGAATCACTTCGGTTATTGTGCAAGCCCTGCTGAATGGCATCCAAGGATTGCAGGCCTGTGCTGTGGTTCTCAAACCGGGGTGCAGGTTCTGTCAGGGGGTCCTTGAAAGTGGTGCAGAGTCCCCAAGTGCCGAGGAGGAGGCCACTTAAATCTGTTATCTCTCAACATGTGATCGTACGTGGAGATGAACCCACGGATGTTACCAATTAATAGATTTAATCACATTTTTTATTTTTTTAAATTCAAAATGTAGAGCTGTAAACTGTAAGGATTGTTTACATTGTTTGCTGATTATTTCCCTTGATTATTCGTGTGAGGGCTGAAACAATTGGTCAAATAAACGAGTAATATTGACAAAAAAGAACAAAATCATTTAAGGAAATTGTAATGGACAATTTTTGATTGATAGAGTAAACAATTTGCAGATAACCGATAATGAAAGTTATCTTTAGTTGCAGCTGTAATTGTTTGGTTTAAGAAATTGACTATGAATTTACAAATTCGCAGAGCCCAAAGTGATGACTTAAAGTCCCCACAAATAATGTCCAAATCCCAAAGAAAGTCAACTTACTATCACATAAGGCAAAAGAAAGCAGCAAATCTTTACATTTGAGAAGCAAAAACCAGAAAAAGTGGCCTGGAAAACAATTTAAACAATGACCTGATCATCATAATGGACAGATTTTTGTGTTGGTTGATAAACCCGTGCTGCGCTGCTTGTTTGTTCGACACGGCATTAAGAAAAGGGAACACCTGCTATTAAAAAGAATCTGCCTTTAACTGCCACTGTATATTAGGCCTAATTGTGTGAAGGAGACATGCAGCGGCTACAAACGGAGACTAAGAAACTGCTGTTCACAGGCAAACGAACAGCCTTGGCGAGCGAGCGAGAGAGTTGAGCAACATTTTGTCCTGTGAGACGACTTTAACCCTGAAAAGCACAGCAGTTAATCTGAATTGCAGAGCGTTTCGTATTGCAATGGGATTAACCGCTGGCTGGCTGCCTGTATGACCAGCTCCGCGATGGCCACAGACGTGTCGCCATCCATTGATAAAATACATATTTAGCTTGCTTCACCTGAACTGATTAAACAGCAAGGCACAATAACCTAGTAGTTGTGGAACTGGAAGCAGCTAGACCACATAAGCTGGCCTGTGCGATGCCCCCTCTTATCACCACTTCATGTAATGATTGCTGTGTGTGTGCGTGCACATTTTATGGGTGCCTTGTTATATAACTCTGAACACACACACACACACATCGTTGCTAACTTTGACTCTTCCTGATCAGAGAACACCAGACAGACAGTTAGCGACCGTTGACTGCTCTTTGTACCGTACGACACTGCTACAGGCAGTTCATATTCGGAAGATAAGATGTTAGACTGACAGAGAAGAGGGGAATTCTCTCTCCATGGACCCGAGCCCACATATTCCCAAAAGAAGGATTTCCAAATCAGTCTGCATAGCTACCTCCTGCTTGTTTTATCTTCAACTGCAGTGGGTTCCCTGAGGTTTCTTCAAGAAAGGCTGCCCTTGGTTCTGATTGAAAGATTATGTTTTGTTTTTTTTAGCGATATTGGGTTTCAATTGTTACGTTCTTGTGTGCACACGTTTGTGTGTGTGTGTTGCTGGTAAGAATCAGTAAGAGTGTGCTTGGATTCTGTTGGCTGGTGCACTTGAACAAACTGCTCGCTCTGTTCCAGCCCTCAGCTGGACTGGTCACAGAGTAATAACACCCAGTCATACAGGCCTGATAAATTCAAGCCTAGTTTGAGTCAAAATGGAAATGACTCCCTTGCTATTTCAGACAAACGTGATGTTTCTTATTTCTCCAATTTTGCTAATTTTGGAAGAGCAGTGGTGCAGTGCTTATAAGTTGGTTCTTAGGTTTAGAGGTGGAAGTAGCTTCTTTTCACGTGTTGAGGAAGGTGAAATTGAATCTTCTTCTTATCAGACACACCTCAATCAAATTTAAATGAGCTATGACGAGTAAAAGTAGTATACTCATCATGAAAAGGAGGAAACCTTGACCCAACTGAACTGCTCCAGGAAGAGTACACCATGGGTGTGGAAGGCATTTCACAGATAAACCTTTGCTGCGTGAGCTAATAGGAAGCGACTGGTGCTGAGCCACTTGTTGCCTGAGACGGTGTATTTGTCAGCTTTTAGCAGATGAGTGAGTGCATTGGTGTGTACACCGATTCAAACGGTGGCAGGATTTATAAACTATAAGTTATAAATGGTTTCATTTCTGTTAGTAAAGTATGTGACCACTGTATATACATACAAGCTCACTGCCTCTCTCCCTCTGTTTTTCCCCCCAGCTGTCAGCTGAGCCAACAGCGTCTTAGTAAACACAGCGGTGCAAACAAATTCCTTAGCTGGGCAACCTCGAGGAAGGCGTCTCCAGAGAAAGCCACCAAATACCCCCCCACCACCACACCGCCCCCGCCCCATTCCCAAGGGCTCCAAGTAACGCTCATGACACTTTTGGCACTCGACCCTGTTTTTCTTTTCCTCGCAGAGTCGACAGGCCTACTACTGCCTCACCTACAGTCTCTGACGCTCTTAGCAGAGGTGTAGCCATCTGAAGAGAGCTTTAATTATTACCTCCTTAAGATTAAGCTGTAAATCAGACTTTTTTTCTTCTCCTCTCTTGAAAAATCAATATGAACAACTGACCTGCCCCAGTGGTCTCGCAAGCATTTAGGTTAATCTTCAAATATGCTTGTTTTTTGCACTGAGGACATCTGATGAATTATTTAGTTTGAGACAATATAAACTCCAAAAACATGATTCCTTAGCCAAGCGACAGTTTTTTTTGTCCGGACTGATTGACACGTTACTGTAGCTTCCTGCATGAGTGGAAAGAAAAACACTTCTGTTGGCAACACAAACAGTTGAACTAAGATTCCTTTGTGTCTTGTACTGGTTCAGTTTGAACTGTCATAAAAACTCGTACTTACTATTCTTTCACTCTGTTCTGCAAAGTTAACCTTTGGACATAGCAAGAGGAATCAAGACATTTTGATTATGTTGGAACTGCAACATGTAAATGTGCAAGCGGCCGTGACCGGCAGCGCACATAGACGTCCCTAGTGATGCCATAGTGAGCAGAATGGCTGGACTCACATACTGAACAGAGCGAGGAAACCCTCATGTCCACATAAATCGGCCTCAAACGCGTCCACACAAGCAAAGAAATCAGGCATTTCCCAGGAGAGCCCGGAGCTTTCTGCTAAGCCGTCTGCCAAGGTTCAGTTCAGACTCTTTTATTTCACCCGTGCCCGCGCCTGGTGCAAGGATGCCCCATAACGCTGCCTGCTGTTCTTGAGAAAGAGAGAGTAAGGAGGGGAGAACGGGTAGGAAATGACAGAGTGCCTGACAGAATGCAAAGCGCTGGTCACTCCGTCCACGCGCAACGGCCACCGTGTCTTCAGCTACACACTAGAGAGCCACACAGCGGCCGCCTTCGCCATCATGAACGAGCTGCGCCTGGAGCGCCAGCTGTGCGACGTCACGCTGCACGTGCGCTACAAAGACCTGGAGGCGGTGGACTTTGTGGCTCACAAGGTGGTGTTGGCCTCCTCGTCCCCGGTCTTCAGGGCCATGTTCACCAATGGCCTGAAGGAGTGCGGTATGGAGTTGGTGCCCATCGAGGGGATCCATCCCAAGGTGAGTCAAACGTCATCTCTTCTTGACAACATTTTTTTTGAAGTTCACTCACAGACCATTAAACACGATTTGGGGTCTCATTCAAGTAAAGGTGCTTGGAGTTATGACTGTTGTAATGGTGTTAGGTGTAACAGTTTAATATCTAATAAATCATTACATTCACTTTGAGACATCAGAAGAACTGTAGTTTCCCAGCACAAAACAGGATTGTTTGCAGCACTAAACAGGACTTTGTCTTCCATTATTCTTTCTAGCACAAACAAGGGATCAAGTTAAAGGGTTCAGCCTCTTGCCCTGGCAGCATCAATAAGGAGGAGTGTGTTTTACAGGAAATGCCCTAATTTCAAAAACATTAGAATTATCACAGTGGTTTGGTGCACGGTCGAGGTTTCTAATTACTTTGAATAGTCTCCCTTTTGTCCCTGGTTATACCTCAGTATAATTATCAATACACTTGACTCACAATCATAATAGATAGCACCAGAGCCTTTCTCCTTTTCCTGTCCCATTAACTTTCTCTTCTGTGCACCGTTCTGCCATCATCCGTCTTCACCCCTCTCCTTCTCCCTCTTCTCTACCGCCGCCTTTCTCCATATCCGTTCTTTCTCGCTCATTAAGGTCATGGCCCGACTGATCGAGTTTGCCTATACAGCCAGCATCTCTGTAGGGGAGAAGTGTGTGATTCACGTGATGAACGGCGCCGTCATGTACCAGATAGACAGCGTGGTCAAGGCCTGCTGTGATTTCCTCGTCCAGCAGCTCGACCCCAGCAACGCCATTGGCATTGCCAACTTTGCAGAGCAGATTGGCTGCATAGAGCTCCACCAGAAGGCCCGTGAATACATCTACATGAACTTCAGTCAGGTAAACGCTTTAGCACAGCTTCTTTTTGATTCGATTGTTTGATGCTTTTGCTCTTAGTGGTTAGTCGACAGTGTGGAAACACACAGGGAATGTCAGGAGAGAGAGGTGGTGGTTATACATGTAACAAAGGTCCCCAGCTGGGGGGCATTGTGGTTATGTGATATGTGTCTCAACCATTAGAATGCCTATTGAATCTATCTATCTATTGAAAAGACTGGAGTCACAAGCATAAAATGAAACTAGCTGCTTGTTGTTGTGATCTGATTTGTTACTTAACAGTAACAATTACTCTAACAATAACTCATTAACAGGTTAATGAGTTGTCTGTGAATTTTATTGGTACCATTTAGTGGATAAAAACATTATTGGGTCCACTTACCACCTAATTTCTGGCCAGTGACCTGTAAGTAACCAATTCAAGTTCATGGAATCTAAAAGTGATATAGAATAAAAAGTCATATATTTACTACTAAAACAGTCATATAAATGTATCTGCACAGCTCATGACTGAAAAGGAAAAACTGAGCTTTTCTATTTTATTCAAATTTTTTTTACCTGATGATGTTGTGGCGTGAGTAAATGTTTCACTCGTTCCACTTCTGCTGGTTGACTTCCGCTTCAGTGGCCCGTGTGTCCTCGTGCAAAGAATGTCAAGAATTCAAGCTATGAGTCATGATATGGGTTAACCTGTGGTTGGAGCTTACCTGACTGCAAAAGAAAGCAGAACAAAACGGCACAAAATAAACTGAACTGCATTCTCTATCAATCCCTGAAAAGAGGCCGGTTAGACAGCACAATGAGTCACATGTCACGTGGTATCTGTCAAGTAAATAAATTCTAAGTCTAACTAAACCATATCTGGTTTCTGTATTGTCTCCCAAGTAATCTTGACATTTGACATTGAGACTTTACACAAAGGCATGAAGTTGGTTTTGGCATGAGTTTGGATTTATTTAAACAGTCTTTAGTCATTGTTTACTGACAGATGTGTTGTATTTGATTGAAACAATTTAATATAACACAATTGTGTATGATTGTTCGATATGCTCAGCTAATTCATCTATTGTCAGGAATAAACACAGTAGGGATTTGTTTGGATTCCTTCTCTTTAGATAGTTGATCAGAGCTCAGCACTTTTATAATAACAAGTTTTTTTTTTTTAAGTTTTCGTTGCTACTCCTGTCCATAGGTGGCGACCCAGGAGGAGTTTTTCAACTTGTCCCACTGCCAGCTGGTCACCCTCATCAGCCGCGATGAGCTCAATGTGCGCTGTGAGTCCGAAGTCTTCCAGGCATGTGTGGCCTGGGTGCGCTACGACCGGGGGAACCGGCGACCGTACGTCCAGGCCTTACTGCAGGCTGTCCGCTGCCATTCCCTCACCCCCAACTTCCTGCAGGCCCAGCTCCAGTCTCTGGACTTGGACCCCCAGTGTAAAGATTACTTGGCCCAGATCTTCCAGGACCTCACCCTCCACAAACCCACCAAAGTCATTTCTTGCCGAACACCCAAGGTGCCGCAACTCATCTACACAGCGGGGGGGTATTTCCGTCAGTCCCTCAGCTACCTGGAGGCGTACAATCCCTGTACAGGAGCCTGGCTGAGGCTCGCTGACCTGCAGGTACCCCGCAGTGGCCTAGCAGCCTGCGTGATCAGTGGGCTTTTCTACGCCGTTGGGGGGAGAAACAACGCGCCCGATGGCAACATGGACTCGAATGCATTGGACTGCTACAATCCCATGAACAACTGCTGGCTGCCGTGTGCACCAATGAGTGTACCCAGGAACCGAATCGGAGTCGGTGTCATCGATGGCATGATATATGCGGTCGGTGGATCACATGGGTGCGTTCATCACAATAGTGTCGAAAGGTAAGCAAACAGGCTTTCATTGGAAGAGGCTGGTGTTAATTTATGTTTTTTTATTATCTTTTTTTTTTTTTTTAAATGAACAGTTCCCCTGAAGAGATCAAAGCCAATGCTAACAAGTATAACCAGTGTAAGCACAGCCTGATTTAATGTTGATGGTAATAAAAATGTTAACATCAGCCATATACTTTGACTAGCAACAGGTACAACAGTTTTCAGTGTTAGTGTTAGTGCTTAGATTTGGGCCAGGTTGTTTTAAATTAGATCTATCTAAATGTCTGTGTATCTGTGGTTTGCCTTAGTGTATTGATTGAGTAATAAATAAGCAAAAGTCCAGCAGAGAACATTTAGAATACAGATTTATGCTGTGGTTTAATGTATTTAGTCACTGTGTGCCCCAACAGCAGGAATCGGGTAACTTCTTGGAAATCAATTGGTTTTGTTCCACTTCCTGTGATTTATATTTTTAGATCACACAAAGCTTCAATAAGGATGCTTTGTCCACAGGAAAATAGATTTGTTCTATAAAACCAAACAATACATTTTAACATACATTTTAATGAACAATAAAAGGCTGGAGGATGTTAATCGCCAGCCCATCTCCACCAACAAGTGATTAATGTATTTGTCCCGCTGTTAAGGCGTGACTCAAACCCAGACAGGGATCTGTTTCGCAATCCTTAACCTGACTGATGTCTCTAATACAGTGAATCATGAGTCGATGACTCTGACTTTGGTCCTCAGATCATACAGACCGAGAGCCGTGACACATAGCAGGTGTTAACTAGACACACCAAAATAACTGTGAAAAAGGAACATGCCTAACCTGTCTGCATGCCAAACTAGTGACACAGAAAGAAAGCTGTGACCTGTCGCTGTAGGAGAAACGCAGACTACAGATGCTGCAAATTGAAAAGAATTAGCCATATGTGCAGTTGGGTGGCCAAGCGAGTGTTCTTGTACTTGTTCCTGTACCATCAGTTCCTACTTGGTTTCTTAGTTGGTTGCGTGCCCGCACACTGGGGGGATGGTGTGAACTGCCAATGAGTTACACCCTTTCTGTGAAGTTCATCAATGGCAGGTAAAAAGAGGCCGGCGGTGACACGGGTTAGCAGTGAATAGGGAATTTGGTTTGGTAGGAGAAAAAGGGGAAATAAATTCTAGAAATAGAGAATAATAACAATAAAACTAATCAATATGTGTTTTTGTACTCTTCAGGTATGATCCGGAAAGGGACCAGTGGCAGCTGGTAGCCCCCATGTTGACGCGGCGTATCGGTGTAGGTGTTGCGGTCATCAACCGGCTGCTGTACGCGGTGGGAGGGTTCGACGGGGCCAACCGGCTCAGCTCCTGTGAGTCCTATAACCCCGAGAGGGATGAGTGGAAGACCATGGCCCCCATGAACACTGTGCGCTCCGGAGCTGGTAAGGAAGAGATAGAAAGCTGCTTTCTAATGAAAAACGTGTCGGCTTGGAAAGTTGCACAGCTCTTATTGGGCCAAGCAAGTTTTCATCCATGTTTTTAAAAGATATGTGCATCATCTCCTTCAACAGATTTGTGCTGTTGAGATCAAAAGAGGGATTTAAACTAGACAGGTAGGGAGCCCTGTTAGCTGCGTGGTTAAGACGCGTGACATATAGTTGCAATGTCACTGGTTTGATTCCAGCTGGAAAATTTGTCGCGTGTCGTATCCTGTGTCAAGTCTTAAAACCAAGAAGAGACAAAAAATATTATTATATAATCATCATACACGCATTATGTGTAGTTTGTATACAGGTGCAGTAGCAGCAGAGCAGGAATGAGTCTTCGTGCATCTTTAATGTATGACATTTAGATAAAGTAATTTAGTACTTGAATAAACTGTGCTTTGACCCTTTTCAGGTGTGTGCTCTCTGGGGAATCGCATCTTTGTGATGGGCGGCTACGATGGCACCAACCAGCTGAACACAGTGGAGCGTTATGATGTGGAAACTGATGCGTGGAGCTTTGCTGCCTCCATGAGGCACAGGCGCAGTGCTCTGGGAGTCACTGCATTACATGGATGCATTTATGTAATGGGTGAGTAGTAATGTAGCTGGAAACTGCCTAAACTAATGTATAAATGGCACTGTAGTTACTGTATTGATTTGCTGTCTTTATTTTGTTTATAATCAAGGCCACTCACACACATTTCTGTGTACGTGCTGCAGGCACATTTTGGTCTCATAAATTGACCACATTTGCTTTGGACATTAGGGTAGTATCATGTTAGTCCAACTAACTTCATAGATTGGTTTCTAATATTAGGACATTCTTATCCAGGCATTTTTGTCTCACATTTTAATTTTGTGGAAGCAAAGATGTGCCAAGATGGTTTATTTATTCACTGAAGCAAGTGTGTTTTTTTTTGTTGTTGTTTTTTTTTTTTTTTTTGAAAAAGGGTGGAACTAAAACGATTCATGATTATGGCGGGTGTATCATGTCCTGTAAATCAAATGAATCATGAGCTGATTGGAACATTGTAACTCAAAGCAATTATCACAATTTTATTGTGTTTATGTATCCCTGTGAGATATGTAGAGAGGCAGCATGAACAAGTACAAAATGTAGGGGTGCGGATTAATAAAAAAGTGAGCTTAAAAGACATAACACACCAGGAGTACAATGCTAAATTGGAAAAAAGTTTTTTGTCAGTTGAACAGAACAATATTCATAAAACAAAATATTAACTTTATGTTTACAGGAGGTTATGATGGCAACACTTTCCTGGACAGTGTGGAGTGTTACGACCCAGAGAAGGACACCTGGTTGGAGGTGACTCACATGACGTCAGGGCGGAGCGGCGTTGGTGTGGCCGTTACCATGGAGCCGTGTCAGAAAGAGTGCGAGAAGTCTGAGGGGGAGAACGGCGCGGCATCACCGGCCAGTCAGTCCGCAAACTCCAGTTATTTCTCTCGCCACAGTCAGCAGCACGCCGGGCCCTTCGGCAAAGGCACATGAGGCTCATCGCTAGACCCAGTCACACGCGCACATACACTGACGAGCACCCCGAAACTCCACTCTGTCTTCCCAAAAATAAAGACCCTCAGCTGATTAGAGACAGGTGAGCTGAAACGCCACGTGCTGCCTCACTGATTTTAGAGATTGCAATTGATATGAATTGAGAAAACAATCCGAAACACTTTATTTTCTAAGTGCAGTGTTGATACTCATCTTTAAGTTGAGTCATTTGAATATCATTGAATATCCGACTCAAGTATGACCCCAGAATCCTACAGTCCAGCTTTCAAGACCTGAAATTTTATTAATTTGTTTGTGGTTAATTGTGTTTCGCCAAATCTGAGAAACCTCACTCTGTCTGTGCATTCAGATCTGATTATTGAAGTCCTCACTCGGACCATCATCTCCCGAGTTTGAGCCACGGGAGGAAAGGGCATCACTCTGAAAAAGGGCCATTTACTGGCTCAAGTAGTCTTCAGGGGCTCTTTATACTTAAAGAGCAACCCATGCAAAGTTAAATCTGAGTGGAGGAAAAACAATTCTAATGATCCCATTTAGTAAAACAAAATAAAAAATAAAAAACTTAAATATGTAGCATTTGTCAGCATAGGCAGTAAAGTTCAAAGTGCCATTACAATGCCTGTGGGCATTACTGTCATCAGTATATTGTCATGAGGTGCTTTGATGGAAAGGCACAGACAGAGTCACTGTGTGGTGCCTAGCAAAAAGTGAACCCAGACAGCCACAAGATGAAGCTTGTACGTGACGATGGGCCTCATGCATGCAACAGTTTCTGTATTCTCATCCTAAACCTCGCTTCACTTGTTTCCAGGAGGTTTGCTTGTACGTGTTTCTAGTCCGGTTCAGCAAACTCTCTTAACTGCACATGTTGTAAATTTCAGCTCGATGAATGCCACATGTTCATGAGTAGATATGCATTTGTGAGATGTCATCATTTGTATAATCCTGACACCCAGATTTCTATAAAGGGGGGTGCTTGTTCCACTCTGTTTCTGGACAAGTATCGTTTTCAAAATCATCACCCAGGAGACTTAACGCAAAGAATGTCACACTGGAGCCTCACGATCTGTGTATGGAAATCAGCGGACAATTGCATCACAAAATTAGCAATGTTGTGTTAGTGGACCCAAAAATAATAACAAATATTACTGTAGCTGCCAATGCTTTATCATTACAGATCTGCCCTGTAACAGAAATAAGAAGTAAAAATTAACCATGAGTAAAATCAGAGTGGGCGGTCGAGAGCCGGTGGACGAGAGAATATACAGATTATGATTTGATGCTATATAAATAAATGTAATTGTTTTAAATCACTCATGCGTAACTCGAAATTGAATCTGTTTGGAGGAGTGGTTCTTTCATGAGGCCCAAAGTCTCAGGACGTTAAAGTAACTGCATAGTAACAAATGTGTCTTTTCACGAATAGCCACTGGTAGGTTCATTAAATGTGAGAGTTTTGGAAAAAGTTAAATGTAGTGAGAGTTGCCTCTTGTAAGGCCAACAGAGAGTGTGGTTCTGTATATTTGGTATGTATAGTGCCAAGAGAATAGAGAAACAGGTTTTGTGTTTAGAGGAAAGGGAATACTGTAGCATTTAAAAACTTGGATTCAAACATCTCACTGAATGGGTTTTAGAAAAACCCTAATTACTGACACAATCGAGAAGCTCCCCCAACAGTTGACTCTTGTTTTTTTCCTTCCACCAGACCTCAGAAACAGAAGTGACCATGTTTGTGCATTGGTGTTCAGATATTGTATGCTGATGACAAAAACATGCTTAAAGAAGTGTATTTGTAACAGCAATTTAAGCTACAAAGGTTTTTAAGTGATGTTTTGTACATTGATACTCTAAGAAGTCTTGTACAGAATTTCAGAGCTCACTTTTTTATCCATTTGTTCAGATCCTTTTGGTTTTCTCGTTCCTCTAAACTGACATTGTCTTTGTATTGACTTGGACTCTGGTGTTTTGTTTTTGAATAACTAGCATGCATTGTAACTAAGTATGAATGCCTGTTCATTCTAATTTTGGATGTTTGTAAAGAATTTGCTTCACTTCGAAAGGGACTTTTTTTTTCTGTCCATCAGTAGTTGGAATGGAAATTAGAATATTTAAAAGTCTGCTTTGTACATTTCTTTTCCAGCAAATAAATACCCTGTACAATAATACATTGTAAAGTAAAATATATGTTTATTGTACTGCTGTAGTCATGTAATTATTGGTTAGTTTTGATCTGTGTCTTTTGTTATTTTGTATTAGCCACTAACCACATGGATATTTGTTTTAATGTGGAGCATCTGCTTAATGTGGTCCTACAAAAGTTTATTCAAGTTTTCAAAGCAACTGTGGCCACATGAGGGAGCTAAAGCTCTTTTATACTGAACAAAACCTTTACCTGTTCACTGAATCATATTATCATATTTTACATGAACAAGTCATTGTTACCAATTTAAGTTTCACTATAGATGCTAATAGGCCAACTCACATTTTACTTTGCTTTTGATTTTGCTTTCTAGTCGGTGTAAACCTGTGGCAAGTGTGCCATTAATCGACCACCCATGATTGCTGCCAACATGTCTCATTTCCTTGCTAAACCTGGAAGGTGGGTGAGATAGACCATTATTATATTATCCAAGAGGAAAACCTCCCTGATTATGTGGGTTTATAAGAGGTTTAAGACATAATCCTGTCAAACACAGAAAGACCACAGTGGTGCTCAACAAAGGAAGGGTCTTTAGGTATACACAGTTTGAGCTGTTGTAGTAACTACCCTATAGAGGAAAATGCCCTTTAATATATTTCAGATGAATCCTTAAAGATTTGATTTATAGACCTGCATCCCTAAATTTGGCAAGCAACACCCACATGACTAAATAATAAACTTAGGACACTCCAAACTTCAGATCCTCAGTGTGTCTTATCTACTTTCAACATGAGGTCAAGTAAAAGACACTATGGTCAACAGTGATGTCACTCCTACTCTCCTATTTTTAATATATATGTGATATCTTGTTTTGGCTTCTTTTGTGAGAGGAAACCTTCCATTTGGATGAATATGCTTAAAGAAATGCTTACTCTTCTGCCAGTTTGTACTTGCTTGGTCAAACTTTCCAGAAATAACCAAAAAAAAGGGGGAGAAAACGAACAGAAATAATACTTTGTATTCTTTTTTTTTAAATCATAAATGGCCTCACAAAATAGAGCAACAAATTAAAATAGGAGTGAAAACGGAATAAATTAGAACAGACAGAGAAGATACTGTTCAGTGTGTTTTTGAAGGACTTCAGAGTAAAACATTCAACAACACTGCAGCAAGGAATGAGCTGTGAAAACATACTGATGTAACTCAAAGGCCCTCATAGTCTACAGTAGTCGACACTTAAAGCCACTCTTTAATTGATCGTTTGTAAAGTTAACGCATTGGCTTGTTGTGGGTGGGTTTATTTTGAAAATCTTGTCCGGATGTGTTGTGTCGTTTATCGCTAACTTGACACCGGTGCGCTCGTCTGTAACAACGAAAAGAGGCTCCCGAGTCCCACCGGACACCAGTGGATCCTCTTCGGACGCAGGTCAGTGATATTCACCTGATACTTTAGGCAAAAACTCAAAGAATTTTGAAGACATACAAGTTAATGGGTGGTAGTTTATGAACAGTAGGTTTGTGTGACTTCGCAGTTACGGTGTCCAGCACCTTTCATGACATGATGTTGAAACGCCTCTTTTAATCA
This sequence comes from Nannoperca obscura, assembly GCA_036024295.1. Lineage (NCBI taxonomy): Eukaryota > Metazoa > Chordata > Actinopteri > Centrarchiformes > Percichthyidae > Nannoperca > Nannoperca obscura. The sequence goes on from JAVQJL010076453.1 coordinate 45,799, forward strand.
AAATGAAATAGCGCTATTTAGAAAGTGTTTTAAAATCGTACAAATATTGTTTACCTGTGTCAACTGTCACGTTTCAACAATTCACAAGACAAATTAAATAGGCTATGTAGTGGTATTATTACAAGGGTTGAGCATTTGTTTGTTTTTTTCCACTTACTATCAGGAATATAAAACCTAAATAATTCAACCTGTTCCGGTAGGAGAGTTACTTTTTGTTGTCAAACTAGTTTATCCACTTTGAGAGGAGCAGGCTGTCCATTCATTCATTCAAGGCAATAGACTGTAGAGACGGTCAGCATAATGAAACCAACCAGTTCTGTGTTAGCACATCATGTGTCTTTTTGTGTCATAACACTTTTAAAACCTTCGTCATGATGTTCTCCAGAGACTGCCCTGCACTGAAAGCTTATTTTAACCTCAGTGATCACAATCCCTCTTTTCTTTTCTCTCTTTCCTCAGCGTGGAGCAGCAGCCAGGATGATCCCAGTAGGTGAATTCAGAAACTTTGGCCCAGAGCAGAACTCCAAGTTTCGGGTCCTGAAACCATGGTGGGATGTTTTCTCAGAGTACCTGTGCATTGCTATGCTTATGATTGGAGTCTTTGGGTGCACCTTGCAGGTAAGGCAGCTACAAACCAGCCACTTTGTGATCATAAGCTCTTAAATCCTTAAATGTTAGCCCATGGGTGGAAATACTGTAGAAACATAATTACTACTAACCTAATATAACCTAACCTTCCTGGTGAGGGTAAAACATTTGCATCATGTGTAGCTATTGTGGCACATCAGAATAACTTGGAGAAATAGTTTTGTTCCCAAGCATTTTCTGATGATCATTTTTGTGTCATATTAAAATAGCAAGAGAGAAAGCAAAGGAATGAATGCGTAATCAGTGAGAATAACTCATAAGTTCTGCTACTTAATTGCTTTTTTCATTAACACAAGGTCTTTGAAGACAGAGATGTTGTGTTAGTCAAAGACATCACACAGGAAACATCTAAGAAAAGACTTGGAAATTGGAAACTGAGGTGTCTAAACCTCTACGCCATCCACAGGCATGACAAGTCCTACTGGCTCAGAAGTTTAACTGTTGCTTACAGGCAACACAACAGACTACACTGGTATAAGGTTGGACGTATAAATTAAACATATTATTATTAATATGATTAATAATATAATATTATTATATTATAAACATTTCTGTGATCAAATGATAAGTTTGATCATAGTTTATTAATATTGTCAACAAATCCCTTTAAAAGACCAACATCGATAATAAACTGATCCTACTAACTAAGAAGTAACCAAAACGAGATATAATGTATTCCTCTGTGCCACAGACCTTCATGTTGTCTAAAAAAAACTATATTTGAAACACATCAAAGAGATACACTGTTGCACTGGCTGACATGTTTCTTCACTACAATAGTAAAGGTATTTTTCAGATGCCTAATAGAGATGGGTGACACATTTTAGGAAAAACCAAAATATGCCCAAAAGATCTTTCAAAAGACATTATTTCATGTAGTGTTTTGATGACCAAATCTTTCAAACGTGATTAACTGGGTTGCGATCTGGAGACCACATCATAAATTTCTTACTCAACCCAACGTTCCCACCATGAGCAGCACTAGGCGACAATGGCAAGAAAAAACTCAATTTTAACAGGTAGAAACCTCGAGCAGAACCGGGCTCTAGGTGGGCGCTCATCTGCCCCGACCGGTTGGGTTGTACAGTACTTTGTTTTTTTCCCCTGCTTCTTTTTTCAAGCTTTATCCCTTAATGTGTCAACTGTTAGGAGTAGGGTTTCACTTCATTTGCTTGGATTTATTTTGACACTCCTTCTGTCAAAGAAGGTTTTTTTTAAAAGATGGTAAATACAAGGAGATCGTATTGTTGTTCACCCAGACATACTTTTACTTGAATGGTACACTTAAGGACTCTTGTCATGACTTACAAATCACTTCACACATTCAGCCTTTAGTCACACATTCCTATTATTTTTCTGTCCCCCCTCATTTATTCTTTCATTCATCTATTTCCCACAGCTCACCCATGATAAGATTGCTTGCCTGCCCAGCCACTTCTCCAGCCCGACGCCTGAAGCTATCGACTGCAGCTACATCCGGACCTACAGGGAGAATGAGTCGTCACAGCACACACAGGCCAGACCTGTGAACCCCATCATCCGGGAGGTGGTTGGTCGCAAGAACAACCTGGACATCCACCAATACGTATTTGTCAACCACTACTGCTACGAGAGGTTTGTGCACTGGTATGCAAAGTACTTCCCATACTTTGTTGTGATCCACACTATGATCTTCATGATAGCAAGCAGCTTCTGGTTCAAGTTCCCTGGGACGTCCTCTAAAATTGACCTCTTTGTTACCATCCTCGGGAAGTGCTTTGATTCACCTTGGACCACGCGGGCCCTGAATGAGGTTTCTGAGGAAAGAGGAGAGGAGAAACTGGTTAGTTGGAGGAGGAACACCATGTTAAAAGATACCACGGATCAACGAGCAGATGATGAGGAGACTGTAGGGCTTCTTCGCTCCTCATCAGTCAAGTCTAATCCAGAAAAGAAAAGTCCAGACTCTCAGTCGTCCCCTTCCGTCCTGGATAAGAAGGAAGGAGAGCAGGCCAAAGCTCTGTTTGAAAAGGTGAAGAAGTTCAGAACTCATGTAGAAGAAGCAGACATCTTGTATCTCATGTATGTGCTGCAGACATCACTAAAAGTCTTCAAGTTCCTTTTGATCATTATCTACACTGCAGTGCTGCTCCCGAACATTGAGATAGTAGTGCGCTGTTATGTTCCTCCTGAACTAACTGGTTTTGATATCTATTGCTGTAATCACAACAAAGCCCATCTTTTCTCTAAGCTTGCCTACTGCTATATCTTCTTTGTGGGAGTGTATGGACTTCTGTGCATCTACACCCTCTACTGGCTGTTTCATAGACCTCTGAAGGAGTACTACTTTGAGCAGGTCCGACTGGAGACGGGTATTAACGACATACCAGACGTGAAGAATGACTTTGCATTCCTCCTGCACCTTGTGGACCAATATGATGCTCTTTACTCCAAAAGATTTGCTGTCTTTCTCTCTGAGGTCAGTGAGAGCCACCTCCATCAGCTCAACCTTAACTATGAGTGGACCGCAGAAAAGCTCCGCACTCGTCTCACCAGGAACTCTTGTAACCAGTTGGAGCTTCACCTGTTAATGTTGCCAGGGCTCCCCGACACAGTCTTTGAGATTCCTGAAGTGGAATCGCTCAAACTGGAGCAAGTTAAAAATGTCACCATCCCAGCTAGTGTGGCTAAGCTAGACTCTTTGCAGGAGTTATCACTCATCTACTGCCCTGCAAAGCTCCAGCTGCCTGCCCTAAACCACCTCAAGGAACATTTAAAGGTCCTACGTCTAGCTTTTGAAAGTTTAGAAGAGGTGCCAGTGTGGATGTACATCCTGCAAGGCCTGGAGGAGTTACATCTGACTGGTCCTTTAACCAATGAGGTGTCCAGAAGTGCCACTCTGGACTCCCTTCGGGAGCTAAGAGCTCTGAGAGTTCTTATTCTTCGCTCCAACATAAATAAGATCCCGCCCAGTGTAGTGGACGTTGCCTTGCAGCTGCAGCGTTTGTGCATCTATAACGAAGGTGTCAAGCTCCAAGCTTTCAGCAGCCTGAAGAAGTTAACCAACATAGTCTCACTGGAGTTAGTGGGCTGCGAGTTGGAACGCATCCCAAGTGCTGTCTTCAGCTTGAACAGTCTGCAGGAGTTGGACCTGAAGGAAAACAAACTTACCACTGTGGAGGAGATTCTCAGCTTACAGCACTGCCGCCGTTTAGTGACACTCCGACTGTGGCACAACAAAATCGCATACATCCCCGATCATATTAGTAAGCTGCACAGCCTGGAGACGCTGGACGTTAGCTGGAACAAGCTTCGAAAGCTTCCCTCTCGGCTTTATTGCCCCAAACTCAGGCATGTCGATGTCTCCCACAACCAGCTTACCTCTCTTCCTCCTGAAGTGGGCATCCTGCAGGGCCTACAGTTCTTCTCCGCTGCTTTCAACTCTTTAGAGACGCTGCCAGAGGAGCTGTTCTCCTGTAAAAGGCTAAAGACGTTGGTTCTTACAAACAACTGCCTGTCATGTCTTAGCTCCAGAGTTGCCAACCTGGCGCAGCTGGTCCGGCTGGAGATTAAAGGGAACCGTCTGGAGAATCTGCCTCCACAGATAGGAGACTGTCCCCTGCTGTCTCTTAGTGGACTGATAGTAGAGGATAATCTGCTGGATCAGCTGCCATCAGATGTACGAAGCAGGCTGACTAAAGCCTGAGTCTGAGGAGCTAAGGGCTGTCATTGACTCATCTTTTCTCAGTGGAGCATGGTGGCCGATAGTTGTCTTGCTTACATGGAGACGAGTATTACCAGAGAATGAATACATGCCACTGGATGGATTTTTCATATATAACGAAAAAGGGAAAACACAAAAGGATAACCAAACAGAAAAAAAATGATTTATAAAATCACTCATCATGATGTGTGCATTCAAATCTGTGTCAATGAACGAAAATCAACTTGCACTGCACATTTTTGTTCTTAAAAATATGTTTATAATAAATTATAAATATTTTACAAAGTTTCTGGGTGTCCTGTAAATACCTGACTGCATTTTTAAATAGATTTGTATGTAAGTTTTTTTACTTGTGTATATCACACAGTAATATGAAGTTTAACAAGAAATATGAAAAAAATCCGGGTCAGATTTTTGTGAGACATTAAAATAGTTCTCGACCAGCATTTTAACTCGTGGTTTGTTTACTGAATATTTTGTGGAGCCTTTAGAGCACAAGTCAAGGGATTTCTAACTGCTCTGTATCCTGTCGGAAAGGTTTTGCAGCGTTTTACAGCGTGAAGTGTTTCCCACAGTGCGGTGGCTCATGTTGCTCCCTTTCAGACACTAAACAAGTGGAGGGAGAGAAAGCCTTTCAGTAGCAGAATAAAAGGTATTCATCTCTCTGTTTACACATTCAGTCAAATGAAGAAAAGACATCATGAAATCATGCATGTGATTATGAATCACATAAAGGTCAAGTCCACATGATATTCAACATGCATAACAGGATATAATAATTAATCATACACAGAGAGAAGGAAGAATTATTGTCTTCAAAATGTCTGTTGGATGAGTAGTATATTGAGTGTTGTAATGTCAGTGGTGTTAGGTGATACATTGTATTTTTTCAACACATTATGTATAAAGTAATGGCTTTGCTAGAATTTAAATGTAGCATCTCTCTATTATTTTGGTTCTATCTCTTTAGCACAATTTAACTTTTACCGTAACATTTTCACACATTTTGCACATCATACTCTGGTGCAGATACTTTTAGAGTGACTTTTGAACACACTGAAACAAGGAAATAAAATCTAATCTAATCTAAAATCTGAAACGAGGAAATAAAATCTAATCTAATTTAAAAACTAATCTGGAGGTCATTGTTGCTGCTCCAGTTTAATTTTTGCATGAAGGTTACAGTAAGTGTTGACATGCTTTACACTGGATACATTTTACTTAGAACTTCCTCTGTACAGTCTCTCTCATACAAACAAATTTCTTTCTGCATTCTATCTTTCTTTCTTTCCCCCAATGTTCCCTTTGAGTACCAGCATGTCTGTCAAAAACCCAAACACACAAAACACACTTTTTTGCCTCAACCAGGGCATCCACTGTTCAGCTTGAACTGCAGTGCAATCGAGTGGCTTTCATGGCTACAAAAGGGGAAATCTTAGTAAAACTGAGGCACACTGACCTGCCCACGCTGCCAAACACTTCCAAGTAAGAAAACGTTGAGCTTTTTTCTTTCATATTTTATCATTCAGATGAATTTTAGCAGAGTGTAGCGCTGAAAGTTGTCAAAGAGAGAGAAAGGAGCTGCACAGCAGAAATTGTATGCATAATGTCCAAATGCTTTGTCAGTGATTTACCTATTTCTTTTCCTTTCTGAAAGTGGCAGTCAAATGTGTCAACAGCAGTAACCAAAACAGATGTGATTGCATCATTGTGACTAAGGCTTGGCTGGAAATAACATGTTATTTCTCCGGGGGTTGTTTTAAGTGATTTCTTCAATTAGATGTGGGTTCTGGCTTGGGTCTGAAAAGCTACAACTGCTGCCAGTCATACTTGTTATACTTCCCACAGTGGGCCTTCAGGCCTGTAGTACTAACTTCCATTTGAGTAGGAAAATCAGATTTGGAAGCTCTCAAATGCAGTTCCTGCAGCTTGATGAACTAAAATTGAAGTGTAGACAGTTTACAGTGACTCACCATCTGTAAATTCCCCATTGCGTTTTCAGTATGACTTACAGTAAAGTGTAATCAAAGTTCATAACTCATAACATAAATGTTTGATTATTGTATCACTGACTGAAAATCTTGGTTGATATGATTCCTTATTTTAAACACCCACGGAGGAGAACAAAAAAATTATAGGTTTGGATCACGTGCTTGTGGATACATTGAAAGTGTTATTGGTCATTATTTCTTCGATCCATGCAGCCGTGTATTAAAACAGTCCAGGGGCAACAAAAGGGAGGTAATTTCAGACAATCAGCCTGTCTGACCACTTTCAAGAAAAGACTAAAGACTCATTTGTTCCAGGAATACAACAAAATGTGACACATTGGTTCCTTAAAGTACAGCATATCGTGTGATATATTATACAGACATAATCTGTTTCTGAATTTAATGCTCTTTTCGTTTTTGCTACTGACAGCGATGTACTTACCTATAGCACTTGTGATTCATCACCAGCACTCATATTATTCGATACGATATATTGTTGTTTTCGCCGATGATTCTATGCACTTTATGTAAAGCTCTTATTTTTGGAAGTCGCTTTGGATAAAAGCGTAAATTGACAATTATTATCCCTTTTCAGGTCACATGAAACATCTTGTCTCTTAGACACCTAATGAGAATCTCATAATGAAAGCATCATACAAGGCCAAAGACCACATGGTCAGAATACTGAAATGCCTCCCTTATCAAAGTACAATGTTGTAATCACATGATAGTTTTTTTTACTGACTGATAAAATCTAATTACATTTCAAAGGTTCTAGAACCAGCAGGAGTAAACACACCTGTAAGTAAGTTATGATAGTGCATTGCTGTCTTCCTGTAGATGGTAGCAGTTTAAGCTTCTGTGTAAATGGACAATGGGAAAGGCTACTGAAGGATCGGTTTCTCATACACAACATATACTGTAATCCAGTATTGATATTTACAATTTATTAATTTTGAATGATTCCATTTCCAGAACATGGGCACCACTTTGTAATTCATACACTTAGGAAAGCCTTTTTTATAAATAGAAGGCCAAAATGGACAAATAAATGTTGTCTGCATAATGTGAACATGGCTTCAAACCTGATATATGAAAGCTTCACTGAAATACATACTCAGGTATCGCTATAACACTGCCTGACGAGTCTATGTGATAAAAAATCCTTTGACTCAGCCAGGAACCCTTGTAATTAGGTCTACTGCTGGATAGGCCCATTGTAATACAAAACTACATGACTACTTGTTCTAAAGTCTTGCAAACCCACAGCTAAAAGGATAATAGCTCAGCCTTAGAATGAAACATAGCTTAACCATGGAATAAGAGATATTTAGTCCGATTGCTCTGCTGAATACAGAAACTAAGTCAAATAGGTGTAAATTAAGAGATTGGTTAATTACACCGACTGTGAGTGCGAACCAGCTAATAAGATCAAGTTCAAGACTAGATGATTCCCTGGTAAGCAGGCAGGATTACCTCTATAATCTCTTCTGTCACATATAGTGATGCCCCAAATCTCCTCTTGCTCTGAGGAGCATTCAACCCGTCAACTGAAATGAAAGAGGCCTTAACGAACATCTCGCTCTCACTCATGGAGCACTCGGCTGTGTAGCCACTGCTGATGGTGTGCGCACTAAAGCCGGGAGATCAGACCATTGAGGTGCAGGGTGAGGTTGATTCTCATATTCCTTTAAAGAAAAGAAAAACTTGTTCTGGCTATTCTTTTTTTGGGGGGGTCTGTGTGTGCGTGTGCCTAAGTTTGTGTGTGAGAGAGAGAGACAGCAAGTTGAATAAACAAATTCCTCTTCTTTACAACATCAATTTCAGGTGGCTGCATTGAAAATATTTTACCATATTGTAGGGAGTATGCAAAATTATTTAAATAATTTCACACAAAAAAATAACTAAAATGAAATATTACAGATATGGTAACTGTGAATTGAAGAAATGTAATAGTACTGGCAATATGCTAATATTCCAATCCCCAGTTGGAGTTAAGAAACTGAGGGTAGGAGCCTTGTTTCTCTTATGCATTATCATAAATCATAGTAGGCCTATTTAGTCATTCAATACCACACAGTCCCCTAGGACCATAATCTGTTTACAGGAGCACTGCAGCTTTGCATAGTACTTCCAAATCCATACCAAATGCATTTTTAATTGGTAAATAAATGCAAAATGCATGCTAACAGGCAATTGTAGCAGTGCTCCTGAATGCTTGAATATGGTTCTAAGCATGATGTTCACATTATGGATTTTGCATCACCGTGTGTTTCCAAGGTGATTTATAATCAGCCAAGCATCCAGTCTCTGTTGTAGCATAATGGAAGGTCCTGAACCAAGCTATGACTTCATCACATTTCAACATGAATATTGAAGATTTTACATTGTATCTGAAAGAAAAGCCTCATAAATTGTGTGTAAAAATATATATTCAACTCAATTTATTTATTTATTTTTGAAATCACTACCACTAACAAGTCCTGACTTGTTCTGTACATTATCCGTGCTCACCAGGGGCCAATGTCATCTCTGCCACAGCAGATGAGTAACATGCATACTACATAATACTGTAGGCATCCAGCTTAAATATTATAACAAAGAACAACCATCTAGTCATAGCTTCTTTTATCTCTGGTACAGTGTAAAGTGATTACAATAATACATGTGCAATCAAATTGGTTAGTTTCATAGAAAAAATGTTAGCTTTTTTTATTTTTATTAAAGGAATTCACTAAATCAGTTACAACTGAGAATCCCAATACACAAATATAGTTTTGTATGTTACCAGAGCAAATAACATTATGCATTCATAACAAACTTAATTGCTTTTCTGTCAATTTTCTGTTTAAAGACAGATCCATCATTCTTTTTTTTATGCAGTGACTTGGTTAATTTTTCTTTTTTTGCCAGACCTAGAGCATGCCATCAAATTTGACTGCTGTTTCAGAGCCACCCAGAGATCAAAGGTCAAAGCACAGCACCATGTGCAGGAGCACATGATTCTGTCACAGGTTAGGACTTAAAGAGTATAAACATCTGTTTGATTGCACAACAGTTACCGCACATGACAGTTAGATGACGCTCAGGGAAAGGAAACCAAATTGCTTTCTACTTGAAAACTTGGAATCACTTTTTTATTTACTGACTTTATCAATATTATCTGTTAAATTTGTGATATCTACTCTATTCTCCTGAACATTATCACTTTCAGTATTTAGTAAATAGTGTGACATTAGAATTGCATATATCTTCTTTTCTGTTAAATTGTTTTCTATTTGAGAGAATATGTCTTAAGAATAAATGCAAACAAATGTTAATTCAAGTTACAGTGATCTTTATTCAGCCAGCTTTAAAGTGACAGTTTAATTTATGAATATAATAACTTTACAGCAATCGGTTTCTATTATAGCACCATAATACTATCCTGTCAATGACCCTGGCAGTAGTCCAAGATGATACAGTTTCTGTGAATTAGGTCCAACGTTCAAACATTCTTTTTTATTACTTTAATTGGGGGAAATGAAGATAGACATTTATAGCAATGCAGGAACAGGCAGTAGTTATCCTAACTTTATAGTTTAATAGCTAGTTTTGTTTTATATTAAGTGACACTTATCAGGTCAGGCTATGAAAAGCATGTTGTAAAAGTAAATTTGTATGAAACTTTGAGGAACATTTGATATTAAGCTGCTCTAAGCTTGAGAAGATACATTTTTGGCAAGAAACAAAAGGGAACATTTTAATTTTTGCCTTTTACATTATTAACCATTGAAAAATGACCAGTACACTGTTGACTACAAAGAAGGAAAAAGAAGGATGCAATTTTCTTTTTCCTTTATCTATCAGTATGAGTTCAGATTGAAGATTTGATGCAGCTTTTTCCTTTTAAATCAATGTGTTTGAAAATGTATGTCCAATATACATATAGATACCATATACTGAACATATTTCATATATATAATAATTACAAGAAGAAATTTTTGTTTTATTATAGTATAATGACACTGAGCCTTCTTTGAATTTATCCAAGAAATGGTTTAGAAAGGAAGGAGGTTGAGGTAGGCCATTTTTTTCACACACTGGCAGTAAATCAATACAGCCAAAGATTTAAGATACTGTCCTTATCATGCTTTTATCACATCCTTATCAAAATATGAGCTTCTACAGCCTCATGGGTGATCAATGCACATCCCTACTGCTACTGAAACAAACACAAGGGCATCCTGTGGTCTACGCATTCTTATCTAAACAAGTTATCACATGGTCATTATCCATTATTTCATCAGTGATCAAAATCAAATATTTTTGTTGAATCTGGTTTACCTCAGCCATTGGATAGTAAAGCTTTTCCAACATCATAAAAACTACTCTTATTTAAGTAAATAATCGTGATTTAACACAACTCTTACATGCTGATGAAAATATGCAGGACCACTGTAGAGCATGTTGCTATAGTACACATGACTGTATTCATTGACACTGTTATACCAAGAGGCTATCTGTGTCTTATCTAAAGCTGTGTAAAGCTGGTGTCAAACATGAGATGCTGGTAAATGATCAACCACTGGGACATGACAGTGGTTAACCTGGTAAACACCTAGGAGGGAGGGAATAAAAATGTACCCAATTATGTTTTTTGAAAGTATACTTAGGAAGTATTATAGTCAGAAGTAGTATATTGATGTTTTCTTAAACTAAAACCCCATATGTTATACTCTTCAGTTCCATACATATTTATTTCTCACCACAACCACATATTCAACATTACTGAATTGACTGCATTTAACACTGAATTTAGTATACTTCTTAAATAGGCCCCTTCCCAAGTCATGTAATCACAGCCCATTCAGTGAGGTGCTACAGCTGTAGGTACTTAACTGATTCACCAAGTAATATGACTGAGTAGGTGCATAACCTTCATTATTTCTAATTGCCATTGGTTGTTGTATAAAAAGAATAGCACCTGCACAAATATCAGCAGTTCAGTCAGTCATTTCTTCCACACAATCCATGAGACTATATTTCTATATTTATTTTATTTTGAAAAGCCTGTGCAGCATTTTTTATGGTATATGACACTTGTTATTACAAATATAACTGCAAGAGCTCCAAAGTCACGTTAACCAACAAAGAGCAAGTGTGTGTGTGTGTTTGTGGCATAAAGGGTGGTAGACAGCTTACACAAACCCAACAGCATATCACCTCGTCTGTCAATCAAGCCACAGGGGAGGTGAAGGGTAAGGAGGAGACAGGCACGCTGGCTAATCATTTTGTAATCAGGCGTCAAAACAAAACAAAAAAATGTTTATCTGATCAGTGCAGGCGGCTGCCAGAGTTTGACATGGATGTTTTTTCCTCCTGTGTCATCATGTCAGGGCTAATGGACAGTGGTAAGGAGGGGGGTTAATTACTTTTGACGACGCTCCCCCGCTAATTTCCCATTTATATGGAGTGCCTTTTCTCCTCTGCCATCGGCCCAGGCAGGCAAACTGCTTGGCTGCTTTTTGCATAAGTATCTCTACACCATGTCTGTGCATATCAAAACATTATGGGTGCTATTGTCTCCTTTCTTAATTTTTTTTTTTTTTTTACAAAGCTTTCAAAGTGATGTACAGGAGGCAGCATTGTTCCACAACAGGGGACAAATAAAACCATTTCAACAAACCCTTTCACACACATACTATTGAAATGCATTCTCTTTCATGCTTGCAGATTTTCTGACTGCTTTCAGCCTTAGCCGCTGGTTATGTCTTGTTGTAGGTTTTAGTAAGTTTTTGTTGAATTCTGATCATGTGTTTTTAAAACATTTTTGTGCCCAGTTGCTTGGTCGATCCCCAGCTCGTGAGTTTTTGTTTCAAATATAGTAGCCAACAGGATGTAAATAGTCAAATAAAATATATCTTCCGCTCTTTTCAATTTATGAACATGGTAAGTTTGCCACGGTGTGTCTATTCCATGGTAAGCAAATCATCCATATCAAAGCCATGTTCAACACCTCTGTCTGCTCACTATTTGTAGCTAAAATACATAAAATCTCTCTCTCTATTCACTTCCTCACACACACCCAACACTCGGAAACACACAGGGTTAAAAAGTTTAAAGCATTGCTTTTCAAAAAGCAATAGTTGATGGTTAAATATTATTTGGGGCCATGGATTTATTCCAAGCGTGACCTTCACAATAACACTGGTCGTCAGTTGTGACACCAACTGTCTCACAACTTAGAAAAGCTCTTTGATTGGCAGACAAGCATTGGAGAGGACTTTCTTTCACTGTGTGTGAGTGACACTTTGTCATCTGGGACTCAGTCACAACCTCTGTCACTTTCCTTTGCTTCAGCTGTACTCATGTCATCATCACATTTTGAGAGGCCCATGCCACCAATTTCCATTAATGTAATCCCCAACCTTTTGCACAAGCTAACTGATAGGTGGACATATAAAAAAGGGGTTGGTCAAATGTGCATGTATACTTTACTTGAATGCTCAGTGGGTAGGGAATTCCTTTAATCACGGGGTTGGTGGTTCAATCCCCAGCTTTGACTGTCCACTTATCAAAGTGTCCTTCAGCAAGGCACTTAATTACAAATTGCTCCCAATGGTTAGACCTTGCATGTGAGCTCTCTGCCATTGGTGTATGCGTGTGTGAATGGATGAATGAGAGGCAAAATGTTAAGGTCCTTGGATAAAAGTGCTACATATATTCATGTTAAATATAAATAATCTGTCAATAAATTAATGAAGCTTCTGCTTTGTACACCAACCTCCAGCCTTACACCGCCGTCCGCCAACTACGGTCTGCCTCTGGGAACTGCCTGGTGGTTCGCTCTCTCAGTGACGCCCGCTCACATCCCAGACTTTTCTCCTGTCTGGCCCCCCAGTGGTGGAACCATCCCCCCACATCCATCAGAGAAACAACCTGTCTGGCCACTTTCAAATAAAGACTAAAGATTAATTTGTTCCGGCAATACAACAACACTTAAATAACACATTGTTTCTATAAAGTATAATATATTGTATGATATTATAGTGGGATTGTATTTTGGTTTTAATGTATTGTATTTGCTAATGTACAAAGATAATCTTTTCTTAGATTTAATGCTCTTTTCGATTCTGCCATTGGCACTGATGTACTTACCTATAGCACTTGTGATTCATCACCAGCCCTTACAAGTTTGATGAGACATCTTATTGTTTTCGATCATGGTTCTATGCACTTCATGTAAAGCTCTTATTTGGAAGTTGCTTTGGATAAAAGCGTCTGCAAACATGCGTCTGCAAAAATGCGTCTGCAAAAATGCCTAAATGTAATGTAATGTAATGTAACTACATTTATTATACCAACAACAGATAGTGTTTCAAAGAAATTCTGATATTATGCCTTACAAACTTCTCACATCTAGATCTAAATCTATGCCTATGACAGCTGAGACCCAGAGACCCCCTCCTTAAACCCTTTTACATTATTATATGTTATCCTAATGGCAGCAGTCAGCATACTTAATACTAGTAAGGGGTCTGATAAACGATGGCCCTCCTGGCTGATATATGTGGAAGGGCCAAAAGTGAAGAGGGACATTTTATTCTTGGCCATCAATCTGACCAAGATCTGTGGGCACTAGTGGAGACGGTGGTAATTCATTTTAAAAGGGGCTCAGTGGGTTCTAAGAGGGGCCCTAAGGGGTGTTGATGGGTCCTCACCCTGATTGAGATTCTGAAAGTGGAGCTGTTTTATGGGATTCTTAATTTAGAGAGGCAGGCACTGCCATAGATGCCTTGTCAGTGAAGGAAAGGAGCAAAGGGGCATTTGTGGCTGACCTCCAAGGGGGACATTAATTAACCACAACTTGAACAATTTCAGCTCTCTATGTATGTACATATCTTCAGGGAAATACGCAGTGGTAGATGCATTTGGTGTACATATTAAAACTTTCTAGACAAAAGGAATTAATCTATTAGTAGGTTCAGGAACTGTAAACCATGTAGGTGTATTCAGAGTCTTAAATGATTTATATTGGTCATCTATCTTTGATTGAATAGGAAGTGATGACATCCATATACCTTGTAGGTCATAGATATAAATGATGATACACAGACAAGCACATCCCCAGTGTCTCCTCACAGTCCATATAGGGAATAATAATCAATCTTTCTGCCACAGACTCTCTAGAAAAGTAGCTGTTGAAGTTAACAGCGCTACCTTGATGCTCCAAACAGTGGTCTTCCAGGAATGGCATTTAAGCATGACACCAGTCCATCAGAAAGACAAATCCTCTGTGTCACTCTGTGCTGTGTGCTATTCTATGGGAGACAGGCATTCTCCTTGCATGCAAACAATGTCCCCAATTTGTCAGAAACACAATAACAGCGCTGGCAGACCCCATTTGCATCACTGTGTGAACAACAAATGTAATTGATCACAAAATTGATTATTGTATTTTGGAGAAAAGAGATGTCCCCAGAGAGCAGTTGAGGCAGTTCAACAATCAGATCCTTAGATTTATCTTCTTTGACCTTTCTGAAGATTCTTAAGTAAGAATGAGTAAGCATAATGAAATGTCAGCTGGTTCTGACTCTTGGGGATGAGTACTTATACAGAGGTAATACAAATATAGGATAAAGATTCTGTTCATGAAAAGATGGCAAGATCATACATGTCACCTATGTTATCTTATCATACAAGACCTTAACTAACAGGGAAACTGGTTACCAATAAACATATAGCATTTTGTAATATAATTAACTTCTACAACCACGTAGTGCTGTAATAAAAAAATGAGACTACACCGTGATCACATAATGATTGAGACCAAAGTTAC
Organism: Nannoperca obscura; assembly: GCA_036024295.1. Taxonomy (NCBI): domain Eukaryota; kingdom Metazoa; phylum Chordata; class Actinopteri; order Centrarchiformes; family Percichthyidae; genus Nannoperca; species Nannoperca obscura. The sequence goes on from JAVQJL010076453.1 coordinate 60,962, forward strand.
CATCCTTAGACAGAGTCAAAGATAAGAGTCAGACTCCGTCCTGTTGGCACCTGCAAATTTAAAGTATTTGGTTCATGCTTTAAACCCTGTTCTTTACAAGTAAATGACCACTAATGCAGGGATGGGACAAAAATGACATTTCACTCAAGTTAAAGCAAAGGTACTTGTGTACTTGTTCATGGATAAAGGTAGGTCAATTAAAATGTACTCTGCTGTTTTGTGTTACATCTTTAAAAGGGGGATAAAGAAAAAATGTTAGGTGATTATTTATGATGCTACTGGTAATTTAAAGAACATCTATAGGCTATAAATACATTGCATTAAATGTCAGGGTATAGACTAGTGGAACAACATCATGGCACCGGGTCCTTACATCCAAACCCAACAATACATTTCTATAGATGATACTTTGCACCCAGTATCTACAACTGATTACCAGTTATACATTTACAATCACTTTGTCATTCTGCAAGTCTTGTGCACTGCAGATTCCTCCACAACCTGCTCCATGTTCAGCTTCTCTGCTCGTCTGTTCTTAGTGTCTAATATAACAAGACAACTCAGTCTCTCTGTCCCACTGTAATAAATATTTTTAAACATTTTGAACTGAATGATGTCACAACATGACAGGGATTATTGTTAAAAACAGAATGCAGAATGTCACCTCTCTGGACATGAAGCTCATGGAGCTCGGCCCTCCTGCGACCACAGACAAACAAATAGCTTTTTAAAAATACTCCAAAAAGCAGAAGTAGTCTACATAAAAAATTTGTTACAGTAACATGATTAAAGGTATTCCAATACTTCTGTCCCTGATAAAATGCAGAGCTATAATACTGTGTTAGGTGTATAGGATAGTGAACCAGGAGGGGATGAATGGATGGATGAATGGATGAATGGGCTTTAGATCACTGGGCTGGACGGGGGCATTGTCAGTGGTATAGGCCATCTCAATAAGGGCGTTGTCTCTGGAGCACTAGGCCTTTATTGCTCATCTATGTCCCTCATGACTTCCTAGAAAACAGGGATTAAAAAGAGGAGGTGTCTCACATATCTCGTTCATACAATTCAAGACCTAATAATTTACCCACTTGACTAAAGTTGTAGAACTTACACATCTTTTCCAAGAGGTTTCTTCAATTCTGCCACCAGTCAGCAGAACAAATGATGCAGTCACACCACTTGTTTGAGTCAGCCAGCAGACAGGGTAACTCTAATTGAAGATGTACATCACACTGCAACAGTTTAACACACAAAACAAGGGCCAATTGATCATTAGTGCATCAATATGTAGTTTGCATAAAATTATTTTCTTTAAATAGTCTGTGTTTGAGGTGACACAGGGTTGGCTCATCAATAATGTAAATGAGCCATTAGGGCATTAAGAGGCTGTCTGTGGGAATGACAGACCACCAGGCGTCAGTGAGTTAATATCCAATACAGCACTCCCTGTCACACAGGCCAATGGCTAGGCTGATTATAGACACAAATTTACACCTACCTAAACCCTGACCCTTTTAAAAATGTTAAGTTAAAAATATGCTTCTTTTTTTTAAGTACATTGAGTTACAGAAGACAAATATTTATCTTTAAGCGTGACATTGATTTACAGAGGTTGTTTAGCTCTTTAATATCAATGTACCAGTTTTCAATATGTTAAATTCTTGGAGTTAAAAGCAGATTGTTGTCTGTGACACCGTTTCAAATAAAAAGAGATTAGAGATGATTACAAATGCGATATACTCCTGAGGAGAATTCCCAATGAAGCAGTCAGAGCTCATCTCAGGCCGTGCCCTTTGCCTCAAATCCATAAGTGCTCCTGGCTGCCACCTGCAACCTTGAGACTCCCCCTCCTCTCCCTTGTCTCCCTCCACTCTTCTCCATGTCTGCCAATAATAAGGAGCCAGATGAAGTGGCAGTGAGAGGAAATGTTTACCATGAAATTGGTTGTGTCACCCTTAGAATCTGTGATGCAAGCCACAGAGAGGGATATCAATGCAATCCATTAGACCATTGATTCTTGCAGGATAAAGGATTCAAACTCACAACCTAAAGGTTATTTAGACAAGAAAAGTATGTTAGTCTACAGCAAGTTGATGTTTTTAGACACTGGTACAGTACTGTGGTGGTAATGGTACAGCATACTCTACCGGAGTACAATAGGTAACCCCAACCCTACATACAAGGCACACAAGGCAAATAAACACTTATACCGTATAAAATCTAACGTGTCATATACACCCTTATACATCAGTCTGTATCAATCCATGTCAGAGAGGTAGTGTTGAGCTAGCCTATATTTGGGATGTTAGGATGATGATATAATACAGTAACAGGTAATATAATATGATCATATGTCTCAGTATGATTGGGCCATATCTTTGCCATGCCACTCAGTGCCAATGCTCTGCCATCATCTCTGAATGCTAGCACACGAGGGGGCTCGTTAGCCTACTATTACAGATGTGACAAGCACACCATAATAGCCCAATTACCCCAAAATGCCAAATTTCACTCCAAAGGAAAAGGAGTGTGTAGTGATTAATGGTGAACACTTAAGGGGAAGAGTTAGACAACGCTGTTGGATAGGAGAAAATATGTATCAGACTGCCACCACTACAGATGCTTCCTCCCTCCTGACAACTGTAATTCATTTGAGATGCTATTAACATGCATAATTATGCTAATCAAGCAGTAATTAAGTGCCAATTCATCAGAGACCATTTTTTGTCTGTAATTTCATCAAGCATGGCTGTTGGGGTTTGTTTTTTCTTGCATATTTCTTTACACAATATTGCCCAAATGAGGCACTCTCCTCTCATCTAACAGCCCCTTTGCTGAATATTTTTGAAGTTTGTAAACAGGATGTTTATCATTCATTCATTGCATTTATATATATATATATATATAATATATTATACAAGCCATTCATAAAACCAAAGCACATGATGCATTCATCAATAAATACAATGAATTCAAACATATCTTTGTGAACCTGAATAACAAAATAGCCAATTGCAACCAACAATTCAAAACAATGAAACAACTATTCATATAAGTGTTTTCTGATTAAGGTTAAAGGAAAGGTTCAGCATTTTGGGAAATTTGTATTACAGTGAACTTAGCTTAGCACAAAGACAGTAGTGGGGAAAAGCTAGCCTGGCTCTGTCCAAAGGTAACAAAATCTGCCTACCAGCACTTATTAACAGGTCATGCCTTGTCACTTGTCACATTTTGCTTCTGAAGCTTATAATCACATCCGGTGACAATTCTAAGTGAGCGGAGTTGTTCAGTTGTTGCAGAGACGGTTTAGTTTTTATTAATATATGACTTAAGTATGGAATTTAATGTGATAACTAACTTGTACATGTACGTTTTTGAACAGATTTCCCTGACAATGCCTTCCACTCCACCTGACATCTGGTACCGGTACATGTGCAACACCTTCACTAAACTGCGCTGCTCCAGTATCAGCAGCTTCATCCAAAACATCAGGAACATCAACCCACACATCAAGCTCCAAGGTGAACATGAAAAGGATGGTGACCTACTCTTCCTAGACACCTGAATTCACGTACAGATTGACAGGAGAATAAAGAATATGTGTACAGAGGAATGCCATCTGATGTGAAACACAAAGTAAGTGGACCTTGTGTTGAACATGTTTTTGTCAATACTATACTTTTTTTTTCCCTATTTGTTTAGTTTATTTATTTTTTGTATGATCTCTTGGATTTTGGATGACCAGCACAGCTATGAGCTGTGTCTTTGAACTGAAACAGTGTACTGTTAAATTTTTCATCTTCCCATGAGGGATGGGCCATGACATGGCATGACATTTCAGTTTATTTATTAATTCATACAGGTTATTTGAAGAGAAAAGCAATGCTGACAGCCATTGATTCAAATATTAAGAGTGGTTGCTTTTCAGGAAAACAAAAGCACACAATAGAGTGTTTAAAGCATCTGAACAAATGACCAATGCTGTTGTTTTTCTGGTAAGGACAGTCTCTGTGTCATATAATGCTGTGATATATACAGTGCTAAACAAACATGGCGACCATGGATAAACATTAGCATGCTAGAGTTCTCATTGTGAGAATGTTTTTTTTGACAGTGGGTAAACCCAATATGGTAAACCTGCAGTGGAAGAGGTAATGCAACAGATCGTCGAAAATGCAAGACATGTGGTACAGGACACTTTTACTCAGCAACACTTAAAGAGTGTTTTGCATTCATTGTTTGTTCTCTTTAAAGATTGTCCACATTCCACTGCTCGTTTACTTTCTATTTGAGTCCCTGTAATGGGCCCTGAAGAATAAAAATAAACCAACCTACATAAAGAACAAGGTATCAATTGGCATGATCCCAGTTAAAACATAACTCCTTTACTCCGAACATGAGCTTTGAACAATGTCTAGTCATCAAGGAGTTTAACGTCATTGTTACATTCATGTACTGTGGTTTAACAATTTACAAGCACTGAGTACATATTTCTTTATGTATGCATCACTTTTTGGTGATGATCCATTTTGTGATTCTCAATATTTTTTTTTATCATACTCAACAAAAACCTTCATAGACAGTGCAGAGTTATGTTCCATATCTATGCCCCTGCTTTGGTGCACAATGCCACCATGTCTTCTGAGGCAGTGTGGCACATGTGAAATGTTATTTGCAATGGCATTCCTCTGTCCAGTTTCACCCACAGAGTCAGACAGGTGTTGTTATCGGACATGAAAGCCTCTGGTGATGCATGTCAGTCTTGATCACCCATGATGATGGCCTGAGGTAAGGAAACTGCTTCCCTTCCTCTGACATTGGAACTCTTTTGAGTTTCAGCACTTTTATGATAGTTCTGGCAGCCAGAACAACCGTTCAGACATTGAGGTGGACAGTCGCAACTCACATCAGTCGTTTATGCTTCAACTTTCCAGATCCTTTTCCTTGACTATGATAGAATGTGTCATTTTGCTCTCTGTTTACCTGTGTTTCTCAGACCACTTGTGAAATGTCCCATTCTCTATTTGTATGCCAACAGTGTGCCACTTGCCCCTAAAGGTTGTGGTCCTGTTTATCCTGGTATGTAATGTTAATAATGAGATTTGAAACTACTTCTAGTTACTCAACTGCAAGGTGAATCTTTGTAGTTGTAAAATATGTTGCATCACACTGACATAATTGAGTAATGTAACAGTAATATTCCACAAAATATGAAAAACCCAGCAACAGAAACAAGTCATCTTCCTATGAATTCACTCAGAGTAACTCAAAGATTATTACTGCAATTTATATTGTAGCTGTATCAGCTGTCTAATGTAGATTTTGACATTAGATTTAATAATGGAGCGTGTTGTATATCTCATTCTATTAACAAATGCCCAGATGCGATGTTGACTAAATGAGGAGCGGTGACACAATACTCGATCTTTAGTGAGTGGGAGGACTCCTTAAATGTCTCTCTAATTGTCTTATCTACTCTACTAATAGTCTATCCTATCACCTGTCTCTCAATAAACTGGACACATTTTTTAGGCAATGGGAAATCCAGTCCAGAAATTAACCATTACAGGAAGTGAGTTGCCCGGGCTACCAATCAAAAGACACCTTGGCGCCAAGGGGGCTGATCATAACCAAGATCTTCTACTCCACTTCCCCAACTCACATCCCATCACGCTTGTTTTGGATTGCTACTGTCACAATTTCTATGTGGTGACTTCAGATCATCTGCAGATAATTTGAAGAGATTTAAAGCCACTGAATTTGAGACTAAACATTATAAAACAGCATCTAAGCCAGAAAAGGCTGTTATATAGCATGAAGTCAGCATGGAAAGCAAACAGAGAGAAACAGCCTGGTTGATTGTGTCTGGCTGTATGGGATGAGATGGGCTCTGAGGTTTGATGGGGCAGAAGAAGGCTCATACAGACGGCTGGCTGCTCCTTTTGACGGTGTGTCAGGGCTGGCTTGCAAGCCGCTCTGCCGCATCTGGGTGATGCAGTCATCATTGTGGCAGGCCTGTCAGAACAAACTGGTGTGCTGGAGACAGATACAGCTTTAGTGGATGGATGGGGAGTTTGCAACACATGCACCACCCTAACATCGAATATGTTCACCAAACTGGCAAGCTGGTGGCAAGTTAATGACAGGAACGACCAGTGACATCATATAAAAACATGATTACGCTCCACTAAAGACATCTGAGTGAGTCCATAGATCAAACAGACAGGGTGATGACTTAAAGCACTAACATGCTGGCTACTGGCATTACTTTAAACAGGACCATTGGTAACAGAACAAAAGTCTCCCTTTTTTTGGATGGAAATTTGGATGGAAAATTTCACCACAAAAGTGATACAGAATAAATTAACACACACGGGCACACACACAGCACACACAGAAAGAAGACGAGACAGAGAGAAGAAGAAAGAGGGCCCAGACATTGCCAAGAGGGGGTTTGCATTGCATCACCAATGCAGTGTTTTTATTTGTGATGTATTCAAACACAGTGGGAGAATAATGTGTAATCATTAGCATTTGCAAATTATTTATGCAATGTAAACCATGATAATTTACTTCCCATTTTTGTCACATAAATGTCACAATCACATTCACTTAATTAAAACAATAGATATCATATTACAAGTAAGATGTCAGTCACACCACAGTCTCCTGCACAGAGCAATTTACTGCTAAAGTGTTATGAGAAAGGGTGACACAAATAATAGCTATTAAACTGTCAACGAGTGGAGGCTGGATCACATTACTGAAATTAGCTAAGACGCACAATTATAAACAAGCTATCCACTCTTAACACATGCATGCATACACACAGCTAAACCCACATGAACACACACACACAACAGAATGGAGAAAGCTTTTATTTCAAACTGTTTAAGAGTCTGAAAGTGCATCTCATATGATTCGATTCAGTTTCTAATCCTGGCCAATACACAGACTCTGATTAATGATATGACATCCTCTCATGTCCTTTGTGCTGGCATGATACCCATGTTCCAATCCATCTAGCTGAAAGTGTGATCACAAATGTAGAAATGCTGTCCAACAGACCACGCACTCTTATAGTAAACTAAGGAGAGAGGCAGTGTCACAGTGTTACCACTCACAAACAAATACCTGCAGTAAAAAGAGGGAAAATTAAACAATAAGTTATAATGGCTGAAAGACAAACAAGCTTTTTTCTACCTAAATACTCAGTGGTGCACCTCAGAGTCAACTGTGAAGGTTCAGCGCTTCTTTATGCAACGTAGCATATCCACAGGCAACACTGACATCTGCTGGTTTAAAATAAGAATTAATTATTCAAACCTTTTTTACCAGCATTTTCTGAACATGTATGCTGTCTTTTATCATATATAGCAGTTACTTCCCAATCATTAAGAAAAAACATTCTGATATTACAATTACCTCCTTTGTATTCCTGACTTTTGCATTAACACTATCCCAATCCTCACTCTTGCTGCCCACTAATTTCCATTCAACATTAAACAATTGAGTAGTGTTACACACTTATCAGCAGGACTAATTTATTTATGAACCTGTCATTTGTAATCATTGATCATGATGTTCTCTGTTAGGGAACTAATGATATGGAGAGGTAAAAGATTCCCTAATTATTGTGTTTGGTCTAATTGAGGTTGTGTGCTTCTGCAAGAGGGTTCAGAGGGGAGCTGACTGCTGCCCCGTCTGCCACACTACCAGACACGCTAGCAGAATCGTAGCAGATTAACTTTGCCTGAAATTGGTGAAAAACACTCCCACACTGTGTCATTTTTTTAGACTTTGTTTCATTTATAGCAGACAGTCTGTGTGAAACGGAATATTCCTACGAATACCAGTTTTGTCTTATTTGGCACATACAGTAACTACATTACAATTATAATACAGTGGTATTAGATGAAGTGGACAGTAGTAAAAACATGCAAATATTAAGTTGTGGGCCAGTTTTTCTCTAATCAATGGAATCATGTCTGCTACTTTCTTTTGGCCTTATTACCACAACTCTAACCTGCTTAAAATGTAATTTCACTCCAGTCCAAAGAATTAACCAGATGTTAAAAAGTGCAACACAATCTGGAGATTAATTATTTGGTTTGACCTCCTCATGCAGAAAATGATTTAGGTTTTATGTACGGCACAACATGGCACTTAGTTATTGTTGACCATTGAAAGTGTCAGAATAATTTCCGTCTTTTACTTGTCATTAAAAATGCAAAGAGGCGTAGACATAGCAATTATTGGTCTATTGTGTTTGTTTGTTTGATTCTGAGATAGTCAGAAATAGTTGAAAATTGATTAAAATTGAAGCCGTATGTTGCGTTACATCCACTTGATTGTATAAATCTTTATATCTTTTTGAGATCAACAACATTCACTGGACCACGACTGTCTATAACTGCATCTATGTAAAAGCTAAGTAAAGCTCCTAAACACCGGATTATGTTTTAGTGATGTCAGCAGTGTATTACATGTTATTCATTTCTAAAAACACAGTGTGAAAACAATCCAAATTGAAGCTGTCAATATTCACCAACAAGAGGATCATTCATTGTTTTATTTATTTATTTTGATTAATTCACCAACCAAATTAAACCAGGATCCATTTCAGTCTTGTCAGTTACATTAAAGCAGCTATTCAGGCTCTTCCACTTTAAAGAACCCAGGCTGGAACAAACCAAACCTCCTGTACAATAGTGAGCTGTTAAGCATTTTTCATTTTTGACCAGTAGTGGGCAGTCTTGGATCAACTGCCCATTCAAGATCCTAAGATTTATCCTCAGCAAGTGATGTCATCACGTCATCATGTCTATAATCAAATAAACTGCAACAATGCTAATAATGTTCTGCAATTAAAAAGTTTAGAACTACTACAACTACATCTATTTCACACACACATAGTGCTATAATTTAGCTAAAATGTATATATGATCAAGCTGTTCAGAGACAACAGTTAGCATCTAAGCACCAGATGGCAGCAAAAGTATTTACTTTAATGGATACTAATACTTTTTTTTGTTTTTGTTTTAAAAAAATGACTAGCTAAGACTAATGGTTGACCTGTTGTTTATTATGTTACTGCATATTCACAATTACCTCATGAAACAAGTCAACATTTGGGCAGGAAAAGTAAACCAAGAAGTCTCATTTAAAGGTGCAGAAGAGTAACTGTACTGTCAAGAATCAGAATGATTTAATTTTTGATTTTTTGTCATACAAAAAATAAATGAGAAACATTCTTAAAGTAACTGGTGTCAATTATTATACTGTACAGTCAATCCAGATATATAACACAAAAATGTCATCAGTATTCTAACTAAATTTAGATACAAAATGGTCATGGTTGTTTAAAAGCAAAAGTAAAAGCTTTGGAATCCGACTGTTTAAGGAATGCAGAGAGCAGTTTTCATAAAACAATGTGCACAATGTCACCATTCATCACCATTTTAGATTAATATTGTATGCCACATGTGGTTAAAAATACATTAACAACAATTAACATCTCCTGCAAAACAGAACATCTTTGCAGCCCATCCAGCAAATGAACACATGAATTTATCTCGGGTACATTTCTGCATTAGAATTTCCAACGATTTCACTGAGTTTCTGGATGTATTTTTTTAATTACTGTTTTGGGTTCATTAGCCTGAGCTTTTATCCCCACCTGCTCCCGCCTCTCAACCTGTCTTTCCAAGCTAGGGTTCAGGCCCCTAAGTGCTGCAGAGGGCATGCGAGAAACCCCATTCACTGTCAGCGCTCCACTGTCTATTGGGCAGATATAGTCCACAGATTCATCAGGTTTCCTCTTTCTGAGGTGACTGAATTGGGTGAAGCCCAGCTTCTTTGGCTGAAAACACAAAAAAGTCCAACCCATTAATAAATCTTTTTGATTTCACGCTGCAACAACCACAACATAATTTGATTCTAAAATTGTGCTCTTACCTTTACTTTAGCAGTGGTAGTGAGGGGCACATGTCCTGTGGCATTGCCATACTCTCGCTTCTCCTGTGTAGCCTGAGTCCCCACCAAGGCAGAGAAGGCGGTGGCGAGGTGGCGGCGGAGCAAAGTCTTCTGTGGAGGAATATTTAACAGCAGGGCCAAAGTCTCTGAGCTGAAGCGAGGCTCCAGGATCTAAGGAATAGCATATTGGCAGCAGATGGCAGCAACAAATTTAGGACTGTAATGTAAGCATGTAATGAGTATGACTTGAAAAGCTTGCAGACGAACGCAAAATGTACAGTACTTACAATAAGCCCCCCATGAACACCGCTGCCCCGTAGATTAGGAGCGTACTCAGCTAGATCCACTGCTCTTAGCCACTCCATCACACGATGATTAGACCACTGCACCACCTCTGAGGGAGAGGGCTGTCTCTTAAGTTAAAAATAAATATATGTTATATGTATATGTTCCCTCTTCCATTTCACACATGGCAGTTTGACCCTTCTTTTAAACACACTTTAAGTGAGCAAACTGAAGCTTAAACAGCTCTGGGACTTTGGGAGCAATTGCATAAAAGGGAAAATGCTCTGTGTTTGAAAGCATTTAACATCTGTCCTTCTGTCGCCATCTTGTGGGCCACTGATGTGGTGAAAGCATCTAAAACGCTTGTCATAAAAAAAAGAAGTTTTAAATTCTCTCAGCTTTGAGTGTTAACATTTCTAATTTACAGACAAAAGCGTAGCATAACATAAAACATAAGACAACTGCTAGATACAATACAGTCTGGCACAATCCACAATTACCTCTTCCCCTGGCCTACGTCGAAGACAGTTGGGGTTGAACTTGTTGGCATGAAGGACATGGATGGCACATTTTATACTTAGATGATGAAGCTGGCTGGTGACCTTCAGAGTCAAGAGGTCATTCTGGGTGAACAGCAGAAAAACATCAGTGGACTTTATGGAAAGTATACAAATTCCTATCATTTTTTTTTTTTCGGGAATTTTCATAAATCTATTTGCGAGCCTCCACTTTAATAGAATGTGTTACAGTACATGCAGTATTAAGTCTTACCACTGTGAGGTATTGTATCATTCGGCCATCCACTCGAGCTTCATGGAATTGGTCTTTATACTGAGGCAAACCAATATCATCCAACCAGCCTAAATGAGTGAAAGCCAGTCATTAATTCACTTCACTCACTAAACATTTTAATGCTAATACAATCATCACCAGCTGTTAAAACATGTCCTCTGTAACTGCTCAGTTAAGATACAGTCCCTGGTTTGAATGCCAGCTATATTAGCATTTCTTTAGACATATTTACATCTCACATGGTACATTTTTAAGTCCCACGCTATATTTGTAGATCTGATTAAAATGAGCACATGCAGCATGAGACATTCAAAATAATCCACATAGAAAGAAACATACGGGTGACCCAGATGTAGTCCAACTCTGACGATTTCTCTATAACCTTAGTGGTGAATGCACTCAGAGCGAGCTGCAGCTTCTTCCTGTGCAGTGGATTCTTCATGCCCATCTCCTGAGGTCAGAAACGACTGTTTGTCACAATGAAACTAAAGATTGTTTATATAATTGGTGGTGTATCTCCACACCCTGCAATTTAATTTAGCTTCCAATGTATCCATGAATATTTATTGCTCTTATCTAAAACTAAAATAATGGATATCAGAGATTTATAAATGGATAATCACTGAGTTATAAAGTCAAGATGTGTTTTCAGGGTTTAGTTTAAAGAGGCAGTAACACTCCTGTTTTATTCTCTGACCTTCTCAAAGTCCTGAGGTGTGGCAGACAGCAGTGTCTGTCCATTTTCAACCCACTGTCTAGTGAGATTGACATACTGGCCAAGTCCATAGTCCTCTAGCCAGCCACACACCTGCTCCTTGGTCCACTGGCTAAATGGAATATTGAAATCACTAAAATAAAATAAAAATCACAAATCAGATAATTAATTGATTGGTGTATTGGAAGTACTTAAAATGGTCATCTTAATACACAAACCATTACTTTAAAACCACATTTTGTATGTTTAATTTGAGGTTAAAACAGAAAAGTATAATGGTGACCTGACTGATACAAGACCCTCAAACACTTAAAATAGAAGTACTGTACTACACGGCTAGGTAGAGGCACACTAAGCTTTACCGTGCCGAGTCATAAGATTCGGGGGTCCTGGTCAGTCTGGGTCCAGCTGTCGCCCTCAGACCCCCTCTTCTAAACTGACTGGCATCTGGATCTGTTGCCTGCAGCCCTCCAGACTGGGTTCTTCGAAGTCTGTAAAGATGAGGGAAAACCATCTGGATTAACATGTACTTTCATTCTCAAAGTAAAACAATAATATATTTGGCACAATCAGTATATATTCACTTTATTGTTGATACATATAAGTAATGAAATGTGAGATAAAGGTGCATAAACCCATATCTGTTTTTTACACAAATGAATGTTTTTTATAAACTCTAGATTAATTAGACTTACATACATACGCAACATATTTATATATATACTTTATTCAGAGTTAAACATAACTGTTTAATGTTTGGTTGTCTTTTTTGGCCTGTATCATCATATGTGTTGATGTATTGTTGATGTATCAATGTATTTTCACACACTCACTTTCCCCAGAGTCTCTTGAAGCTCCTGTTATTCTTCATGTACTCTGGTGAGCCCACAGCTCGCTGGCCCGGCTGTGTATTGTCCCCAGAATGAACAGGGGAATTATCGCTTGAAGTGCTGTCATCAACTTTCTCCAACTTTCCTTTAAGAGGTTACAGTGTCAGTGTAATACTACTAAGTCCAAATATGGTTTAAATTGTATGAATGTAATGTAGAGGGCTACTTAGATGCAAGATGTTATAAATGCATTTCACTAGCTAAAAATGGCAGTTCACTTGTGATAATTGGAGCAGACTCACTGTAATCTTGCCAAAGTGAAAGCATTTCAAAATCTTAATGATGATGATGATTGAGTAGAAAGCAAGACAAAAAAAAATTCTCCCTCTCTTTGCATACCAAACAGAACATTGAGAGGTAAGTAGCACATGTGTGGTGGTCTGCCTTTTCACAGTGCTCCATTCATGAGAGGCAGCACGTGCAGGTTACAGACCATTGAGTTCAGCAAATAATTCATAAGTTAATGGCCCATGAAAAAGAAGGCGTTTAAGTAAAAGTTTTACAACGTGTGATCTTTATGATATAGCCAGCAGTCAGTCACAACACTACAGCATGACAGCAGAGAGAAATCAGGGTGGGGTTGAAGATAAAACTGGTCAGGGAACCTGAGGAAGGGTGTAGCTGGGATGAATGTGGTCAACCAGATCCAGAGAGAGGGTGTGTTTGGTAAGAAAGACTATCCCATGATCCAGCTGCTCTGTCAGGAGCCTCTGCAATTAGCTGTGATCAAAGGTAAAGCACTCATCTGGTCAAAGGAGAGCGGTTTGCTCCAAATATGAATAATGCCTTTGCTCATGGGAATGACTGCCTCACAAGTATTCCACACAAACAGGAATTCTGATCCTATATCAGGGATTATTACTGGACACTATCCATCATACTATAAATAACATCCTGTATAGCCTGCGTTAATATGTCTGGATTTACTTTGGCTGGAGTCTCCATCTTCGCTCCCATCTGGAGACCTTTGGCTCTGGACTTCACTGCAGCTGTCTCCAATCCCATTCTGCTCTGACAGAGAGCATGTCACAGGCAGCGTTTGACTTCTGGTGTCATCCAGACCACTCTGGATAAACCAAACGCAGATACAAATAGGTAAGACAGCAAAATCATACTAAAATCAGTTAAATCATGAAAACAACTGTAAAAACACTGTGATATTCATACAAATGAGCTAAATTGTAGATCTCTTCTGCATCAATCATGTAAAAAACAGTACAGTGGCTTGTATATACTGTAGAGAAATTAAGGATTGGAAGCATTTGTGGTTGATTATATACATTAAAAGATAATTGACAAATTCTTTGCATACTAAATTTGTATGATATTTAACATATACCTTTTGTAAAGGTGCATTTGTTAGGTCATTCATGCTGCTTGATAGAGTCTGTGGTTCTGTTCTGAGAAGATAAAAGCACAATCATCTCAGTAAAATCCAAGAGATTTTGGTGTCATCCATTGACGAAAAGCTACTTCATTTACCTGGAATCACTGTCCTTCTGGACTGATGAAAGAGATGTTTGTTGGGAGGAAAAGCTGTTTGTGGAAACCTGTGATGGAAAATTAATTTAGTGAAATTAGAATGATTGTTAAAATCATGCAAACAAAAACTTTAACTAGTATTAGACCTGCTGAAATTGTTTGTACCCACATCAGACTTTACATCCTCAGATTTTGCACTGGCAGAGTCAGTATTCTTCATCGATCCATGCTCTTCTTCCTCACTGCTGCTTGATGCAGTCCTACCATTTGACAATGAACGAACAGCAGGTGGAGCTACAGTAACAAAGAGAGGAAATGTTCTGTTCCTTAGCTTAATCAGTGGCATACGTTTCTGTTAAGGTAGGACGTGTGGTAGCTTTCACTATGCTCAAACCTTGTTCCTATCGTAATACAAATGCCGCAGGGGATAAAGGTTAAAGGAGTGAATAAGCTGATTACCTTGCCTTGTGGTGTGAGTGACCTCTCTGAATTGCCTGCACTGATTCAGGAGCAGAGTGAGCTCTTCAATACGTCTGTCCTGAAGAAAACAGAAAAAGGGGTTCAAGGCCAACAAAACTCAATTTAGATGTTTATCTAAGGTTAGGAAACACATATGGACTGTGCTTCAGTCTGTTTTTGACCGATATGCCACACAAACGTCTCACTTTCACCATATGGCCTTTACATCAAAGTAGTGGATAGGGAGGGGATTGACACAGGCCTGGCTAGAAATCTTAGTTGTGGTGACCAGCTGCGTGGAGTGTGTGTTTTTTGAAGTGGTGCCCATGCCTGGTTTTGCCATGGTTCTCGTAATGCAGTCACTCCAGAATTAGGCTTGGCAGGTCGAGACCTACTTAAGTGTGGCTTTGCCTGAAATGGCTCGCCTTGGGTTGTGTGTACGTGTGTGTCTTCACTAGTGTGCCACATGTAGGCCTGCGTCTGTAAGTCTTTAAAGTCCAAGATTCTCTGGGAGGGAGAATACAAAAGCCCCTCTGTACTATAAATGATTGGAGGGCGGCGCCTCTGAGAAACGACAACATCTAAAAACAGTTACCTCCTAACCCTTTAAACAGCTGTGATGATAGCACTATATACAGGCCAGTAGAACACTTTACAATGTAGAAAACAGATGACAACATACACACTGCTCTATATTGCATAATCACATACAGCTGTGTTGACCAGAAAGCGAAATCATAGGATTCCAGATCACTTACCTTTTCATCATTGGAAGCTACCAGTGATTTCATTCCACTTCTAAGCTTCTGCAATTCCTGATCTATAAAGAGAAACCCCCAAGTAATTATTAATCTATATAGGCAGCTGCTCATGACATGTAGTGGCATATGGTAATTTAGAAAGAAAGGAAAGGTATAAATACATGCTACCATGATTTATCCCTCACCAGATTGCCTTCTAAACCATGTATTTTTAGATTCACCCAAGCCTTTTTTTAATCTACCAATCATAGCTTTAGATATGTCAGCTTTTACATATTTGGGCCCACAGTCCATAGACACTTGTTTTGTACTGCAGGCATACAGGCAGCATTGCTGTTCAGTGACAGTGATTATACTGTGCAAGTACCGCAGAGAAGTGTTTATCTATGACAGCCAAAATTAAGAACAACAAGACATTATGCTTCAGGAATTCATAAAGACGATGAAGAAGCCGAGGGGAAGGAAGAGTGCATCCAGTAATTTTGGAAACCAGTCGATTATTGTCAAAGCTGCCCCTCAGAGCAGAAGGAAACAAAAGATAATAAAATAAAGAGACATGTCTGGAGAGAAGAAATAAATGAAAGATCAAAAGTAGACATGGCTCATGGGTTTAAAATGATATTCATTAAGTACTGTTCAGGCTTACATTTGGTGTTTAGCCTCTTCCTGTACATCTCCTCTGAGGGAGAGACAGAGACCGATGATGAGACAGTTTATTAAGGGCCAAGACATAATTTTCCCACAGCTGTTACTGCAAGTTAATGAATGCAAAAAGGAGTCATTAACTGTGTCACCTATCAGGCTGGGTGAGATTGAGTGAGAGACTGCTGTTGGCAGATTGGTCGAAGGCTCGAAGCTAGGTGCTTTGCTTACCTCTCTCTGAGCTCTCAGGGGATAAAGAGGGTCTGGCCAGCAGCTGAGTGTGCAAGCTCTCAATCTCAGTGTTCTTACTGAGCAGAAGCTGCTGAAGGCTGCTGATCTCTACCTGTGGGTACCACACAGTGAGGAATCTTAGCAGAAAGGACATGCAGTTCTGTACAAATGCACTGTATGTGCCAACACATGTCTGCTCTTTCACATTCACAAAAACATGACATGTACATTCATCTTAATTTAAAGTGCCAGAACATGTCCTCACATGAAACCCAAGTTTTGTAAGATATTGATGATTTGTTTTCCACCACTACCTATATATAAAACCCACACCAGAGCACACACGTTTCTTTTAGTGATCCAAATAGTAGTCTGGAGTTCATTGTTTGTTTTGAAGTATGTTACACAGTATACACAATCAACAGATGGCAATAAAGTTGAGTTCAGGCAGATCTATTTGCCAGCATTTATGTAATGTAGAAGAAAGTAGAAACTGAAAACTGTAAACTGTATCTGCTATATCAACATCTGCAGCCAATTATTTTAGTGAGTATTAATTCCTAGTTTGATTGAAAAATATTTGTCTAGCAATCTGCTACCAGTTATATTAATTTGAATTATACTGTATTGTATAGCACCAAAATTATTGAGGTATGTGGATAATTCCAACTCTTTATCATCAAGTTGTGACTGTAGGTTGACCAGGCAATATTTAATGGGAGTTATTGTGTTTTGCACAAATGGAATTAAAAGTGAAGTAGCAGATGTGTAATTTAAAATTGAACAGCTGTGTGAGTGGGTAGGTGGAAGAATAACAACGCAATGAAGAAAATCTAATACTCAGACACAGACAGCTACTGTTACTGGAAGGGAAAGACAGCAAAAAGACTGAGAGAAAGAGAGATGATGAAATAATGTAAGAGATAATCTAATCTCTGAGAAGTTAATGCCGTGGAATCATGCCAAAGTAGGTCACTAACAAGGAGTAAGACATTGTTAAATCTATTTCTACAGTACTTTAAAATAGAAGGTAAAATAGTTCTGACTTCTTAAGAAAACATAGGTGTGTGTGTGCAAAACAGAATGACTCACTTAGCTGGCTGGGACATCAGATTGGACAGTATTTAGGAAAACAGAGTGGACGGTTAGCAGTGGAATTTGGACACTGATGGTGTATTGCAAAGTCTAGACACCATGAAATTCAGAACTTTCTTTTACCTTTGTTGCTTTGAGTTTCTTCTCATACTGTAGCTTCTGATCCTCCAGTTGCTCCACTTTGCCCTTTAGAATCCTGAGCTCCTTAAGTAAGCCCTAAAGCAGAACATATGAGAACATTTAGCTGGTTTAAATATTCAGGTCATGTTAGTAAATCTGCAAATTATTCTTTCATAACACACAATATTAAATTACATGAAATGCACTCATTAGCTACATGAATAAACAATAATAAATGTGATTAGCTTGCAGTTTTTCCAAACACATTGACCAAGTTGCCTGGTGACATTAAGCACTGCTGAAGATATTTGTTGAGTGCTTGTTTCATTTTTCATCTGAACCTAAAGATTACATACACACACAAGTGAGACAACCCATGCTGCACACAACATTAGAAGTCATGCAGGCAGGCTGTGCCTACACTTTCTCCTCCACCGTACTGCTGCGCTGCATCTGAGCTACCCTCTTCCAGGCTGTGTGTGTTCCCGTCAGGCCCAGCTAGAGCCCCTTCTAGTTTGTGCATCATCCCTAAGGCTCTGTCACAGCACGGCCCGGGGTTTGAGCCCTGGCCCTCAGTGGACTCAATAGGGCACACCGCTGGAGAGCTGCAGTCAGCCGGGATGTCCAAGGCCTTTTTCTCCTGGATCTTGCTATTAATCTCCTTCTGAAACCTACACATCTGCTCCTGCAGCTCACTAATGAAATTCACTACAGTCTGACATGTGCAGTGGGGGAGAAAGAAGTGAGAGAAATGTTTAGAAAGAGAAAAGGAAATACTGCAGAGTAGATGTAGATGTCTGCGTTTGCGTGTGAATACATCTCATAGAGGAGATCTTTCAAATCAGTTTTTCCTCTACCTCATGTAATCTGATATTTTAATTCTGAGAAAGTATATATTTGATCTTGAGCCTGAATACATGAATATGATAGTGAGCCAGTATTAGAAACAGAAATCCCTGGCTGGTTCCCATATACAGAAAGACAGGGCTATAGGTGTACATGTACATTTATTTTTTGGGTATTTGTTTATAAACTTGAACTTGCTTCTTGCTTTGACTATAACTGTATTAACATTATGTTGTATCACATCCTAAATTAATGCATATCCAGTTGATCAAATGGGTAGTTTGTTCTGATAAATGGCAGGAGGGGTGAGGTTTGCCATCTTTGGACAGTGATCCATGCCCATGTTCCTTCAGGAAGCCTGTAAACAGCAGCCGAGTTATGCTTAGACTGTGTACAGAGGAAGTCTCACTTGGGGTCCGGTATAGAGGATATGACAGATGATATTGAGTGCCTCCGTGGCTAAATTTAACTATGGGTTTACTGGCTCCACAGCAAGGAGGCTTTTGCGTGTTATGTGTGTGTGTGATGTGTGTGTGGACATGTTTGTGTTGCCGTGGCAGCACGTGAAGGACAGTAAGGTGGCCAGTAAGCTGATTTTTTTCCCCCTATTCTCCTTAAATCCAAGCAGCTGTTGTAGGGAAAGTTGGGTTTGTGTACATGATTAAAGCAGGCTTAAGAAGTGCCGACACACTGCTGTCTACTACAACATGCCTAAAGTATGCCATTTTGTTCTGCTTAGAAATACCAATCGAATCCCTAGAAACACCCATATTCAAGTAAATTCATTAATTTAATTTACTTTAAAGAGGTTAAATATTTTTGGGAACCTGCCACCAGTTAGGCAGAGGGTCCTTTTTTTCAGAATGGCCGAGTCAACCTTTACCCACCACCAAGAACAGAATTCACTGGACTGAAGCCTACACACACTCATATTTGGCCCGCCATCCATCATGCCAACTCTGCTATGCCTGAACTCTTTTAACCTGAGGACACAAAGGCTCTTTGACCAGCAGTGTTATGACAGTAACTACATACATTACGGTATCCTGTCTGGTAGTAGTGCTGCTTTCCCTGTTTCTCCCTTTCTCCAATTCATATGGTCACTGAGTGCCCAGGATGTCTGCTGGTAATCGGTCTTAAGCAAATACATGATTCAGTTTAAACTGACAAAGAATTTAAACCCCTGGGAGACTTTTTTCCTGTAGACTTTGCCCAGGAACAACAGAGCCAGGGTTTAGGTGAATGTTCCCTTCCATCTTTCCAGAAAGTGTTTATGGTCTTCCATAAAATCAGCTGCTGACTTCGAGGCCAGATCCATCAGAACACAAGGCAGATTTTTGTGTGTACCCTCGTCATTCCTGGGTTGGAGTTAGGTTAAAATTTCCAAGGGCTGAACTAAAACAGAAGTTCCATAGGATTTTAGCGAAACAAATTTCTCCTTGCAAACATCCCTTGATGAAACAAACCCGAAGGTCATTTGGATATGAGGCATTTATAATAAAAAATGTGCTAAGAATGTGCAATTTAATTGCAAAATCATAGTCAAATGATTGCAAGCTCAAACCTAGGAAACTGTGCTACATATTAAAGAAAAGCAAGTAAATCAAGTCCAACTGGTACTGCTCAACAAAGCAACTTTGTTTTGATGGATATATATTAGCTTTAAATGCGTTTTGACAAATGACACAATCACATCTACATACTGTACTTCTGATTACAAAGAATAGGCATATTTGGCTCTGTGAGAAGCCCTACCTCTGCTTTGTGTTGTCTTTCAGCCCCATGGCTGTGTTTCCCCTCCATGTCTGTTAGCTTTATTTTCAAGTAGGACACCTCCCCCATAAGACTCAGCTTCTGGTTCTCCAGTGACGTCCTATGCAGGAGCTCCTGTCATCAACAACATACAGCAAGAACATGAAGCAACACAAGTAGACATACAGATAAATACAAACATACATAAATCCATGATCCCTTTAATGACACACGATGCTCAATACTTACTGAACAAAGGCAACATTAAGTATGAGGCACAGCAAGCTTTTAGCTCTGTAATGGCAGTCCCCTCAGACAAACCTACTGGATTCAGACGCTGTTTGAGTGGCTAAATATACACAACCCATGACCACTATTTATAATGCCTATTTCACAGCTCACTCAAAGTACAGCAGAGAAGGGGGGGGGGGCAGAGAAAGTGAGTGAGAGTGAGAGAGAGAGGTACCAAAAGCATGCAAAACATTCATAGAAAGAACATTAAAATAACTCTGACAGGTGCATTTCCCTGTCAGTGTGAACTGCAGCCAACCAAACCCTGTGCTGAGGGAGACTATCGGTCTTCTATTCTGAATGGCTGTCAGCCTTGGGAGTCAAGCCAGGCTATGCAGGCAGATGTATTACTAATTTGGTTGATGTCAAGCAGGTGCTGAATCACTTAAGGTCCATAAATGAGGCAGGGAAACAGTACATGTGGATGCATCCATTTAAAACTGGCTTCAGAAAATATGTGGGCTTCTTCTAGAGAGCACATGGAAAATATTAGAGCTTTGTCACAAGGATGAGATTTACAGCTCAGGTCCAAAGCCTCATAATGACCATGTCTCCAAGAAACCAGCCCTGGCTGCCCTTTGATACATTGCACAGAAACAGCACTGCACATAGACGTAGAGACTGAGCATTAATTTCACATCTCATCAGATATCTAAAAGACACATTCCTGGCATTTGTGAAATTGGTCAGCATAGGTTGATTAGGTGTATTTTAAATGGACATTCCATAAAGAGCAGCAATATAAGAATGAGATACATTTATTCAGTGTAATACCTGGTTCACCTTACAGTGTCTGGCTGTAGCAAAAGAAGAGTAAGTGTATTCCCCTCATGGATGCAATGGTTTCGAGTGTCTTGTAGTTTCAGTAGATTAAAGTTTCATACATCCATTCTATTGAGTGTCCTTTGTAGTGTTAAGCCAAGTCTCTGTTGTAGATTTGATTTAAACAACTGAAAGTTGCAGACATACCCTCTAACTCTTAGAAGAGCACCACCCCTATTCTTTCTCCCTCCCATCTCTCCACTTTTCCACTCAGCTGTTCCTCCCTTACTCATTTGTCCCTCTCTCCTTTGCTCTGCCCTCTCTCTCTCTCTCTCTCTTTCCTTCTCTGTGTGTGTGTGTGTGTATGTGTGCGCATGCATGCAGGGATTCAATCCTAGTGGTTACAGGTTGGGGGTGTGGCTATTAGTTTTGTAATCACCTGCCCAGACAGACCAGCCCTTGCATAAACCAGAAAAACACTCTGAGACAGTCTCCTGGAATGAGTCTGAGTGTCCTAAATATTTTGGTTCTCAAGGTAATCTGCAGCAAGATACATAGGAATTTTAGCAAGGAATTTCTTCCCAGGCAGCAGAACTCATCCCAAGTACAGCTTATGAGAAAAGATTGAATCTGCAGAAAGGCCATATTTAAAAGATAGATGGACAGGCTGAGGACCTGGCACATCTCTTTAAATGGAAGAATAATATTGATATAAATGCCCTGGATGTCTCCTGGTGAACAATAAATACATAATCCAATAATACATCAAACATTTGGCATTGAGAAAGTTCAATGTGAGATGTTTTGAATTGAAGTCTGTAAAGCTGTGTACCTGCTGTAGCATCTCCTCCGTGGAGTCGAGTTTGTGCTGATGCTCCACCAGAGAACTCTCTAGATCATTGATCTTGACACCCTGAGCCTCCACCTGGTCTGTCAGCACACTCACCTGTGTGTATTTGTGTGTGTGGACAGAAAGTTAGTAGAGATGAGTCTTATTTCTACACACCGAAACGTGACAATGACTGTTTCGCATAGCCCTAGCAAAAATCTTTAGGCCTCAGAGTCTCTCTTTTACTACAGAGTTTCTCACTGTACACAATAATATCAGCTATTTTTATTACAATACTGTGCTGATTCTTGTTGAAATTGTGAAATGTCTACATCTGTGCCAGATCAAACAGTACAAATGTTTCCTTTGAGAAGAAATTAATGATCCTTTGTGCCTCAATAGGTGCTTGCAACACTTCAGTGCCTCCAGCAATGTCAGCAGAACGTAGGTTAAATGTAAATCTGCAAAGAAAAACTATTATGGTCACATAATAGGTAATCACATGCTAAAAGGTAGGTCCAACCAGCCAACTGGAGTGGATTTTCCAAATAAATGTTTTATGTGAGGCCTGAAAAAACAAACAGGGCACCTGCTTTCACACACACCTACACATAACACTACTACACTACACGGTAGTGCTAGCCTCAACCTGTCTGAGACAAGCACTTGTTCAGCAGTCCTGATAGCTACACACACTTACACACGGACAACCACATCACACAAAACAAGACATTCTAGTGTTGTAGCAGTACCCAACCCAGCTTTATAACTGTTGCTTCACCTATGCAGTGGGGATAAAAACTATTACGCAAACATTTACAACACAATACTCTGATCTACCTTTGCCCTTTTACCTTCCTTTCCTGGTCTCTCTACTCTTACACTTTTATGTGATATGGGAACAGTTTAGACTCAATTCCTGCTAAAAGTGTGGTGTCATATGTCCTCTTTGATTTCAGCAGGATCACATCCAATGTAATTGATTCTCCTTTACAAAAGAATGTCCAGGCATGCTTTAGGTTAAATGGGTTGCCACTGCAAGAACTATTTTAAAGGTTATATAAATCATGTACAAAAAGATAACAACAGACATTGTTTTGTAATTTGTATGTTAGGAGTGAGTAATCTCACCTGCAGAATTAGTGACTCTTTGTCTTCCTCCAGACGTGATAATCGCTCCTGGTAGGACTCACTGTTGCTGGTTGAATGGAAATTTACCTTCAGGATAAAGGTCAGCTATTAGGTTCAGTAAGTACAATGTTAATACAAAACAGTTGCCCAGTGGGTTGACTGGTTTTCTTCAATAAATGTTCACCCTTAGACACATGCACACACATGCACGTACACACACATCCCTCACTCTAAAACTTCTTATTGTGTCAGTGGGACATGTGTGGTGAAGTCTGTAAGAGGTTTACAAGTGCTAATCCAACATTCAAAGTTCTGTACAGCATTTTATTCTGGCTGATTAGTGGGAAGAAATGTTGGGTGAAGGTTGAGCTCTGGGCTGCCTGTGTAGTCAGGGATATTTCAGTGCAAGGGAAGTAAAGTGTAACCAAATGAGCTCAAATATCTCAGAAACCCAGGCTTTCAACCACAATCATGGAAACATTATGTAGCCCAGTGTTCATCAACCTGAGTCGCCAGCTCAAGTGGTTTGCAATAATATAAAGCCTTTTGCATCAGGCTTTAAAAATACCAAATTTAAGTGTTTTAGCAGTATAATATTTAAATGTACAGTATGAACACTGTACGTGTTATTACAGATATTATTTTACTTAACTTTTTGTGATTAATAGCATTTGTTTTCCACAGAGTCTCTCCTTTTGTCCGGTTGATTTTTTTCTTCAGGATTTGGCAACAATAGACCCTGCTTAACTTTGAAATCGTATACAGCTTCCTGATTTCATGCTGTGTGCTTAATTATTTTCAAACCATTTTTCAGCCAATTTCAAAAAATCCAAACCTAGATTTAGCTCCTCCTCCTAACAAAAGTACTTCACAGCTTGGACAATAATACTGTGACTAATCTCCAATGAAGTTTATGTCTTCTGAGCAGCGCTGGAACTGGTCTTCAAGAGTTACACTCAGTGACCATAATAATAATGAATAATGAAAAATCCATATACATTGTCATTCAATCCAAAATCATAGTCCAGACTTCCTTTGTGAAACTTCACAAGCGTAATTGTCAGAGAGGTGTTGATTCAGACGTTATGAGGCTGTATTTCTTTTTGTGGGAACTGAGGTGAAGAAGAAGAAATTGTAGAGTTATGGTATTGTGTTGTAATACATTACACATTACATAGTAGCCTATATCTCCATCTATGTTTCTTGTATGGTGCATTGTGTATTTTATATGAAAAGTGTTATATAGAAACATTTCTACTTACTTACTTACTATTTCAATGGATTTTACCAATGAGATAATGTATCTCCAAACAATTTAATGACGATTAGTCATATCATTGGCATAGGAAAGAAATCAACAATTCTGCTCGTGTAAATCAAGTGTACCAAGTAATAACTAATGTGCCCTCATTGCATTATGAAACCTGAGACTCAAAATTGCTCATAATAATGATTGACAAGTATATGCATGAAAAAGCTTCCTCTATGGATTTAAGATTCAGTAAGAAATATAACCTAATGGGAGCAATGAAGACTAATGCTTTCTTAATGGTAGCAGGATGGTATGTGTTGCCCAAAAACTCCCTATAGGTTCAAGTGGCAGGAAATTATCTCAGCAGACATGCACATCTATTCACTTGAACCTACAATTCACCTACGTGACCATTTAAAAGCATTTGAGCTATTATGTCAAAATGTTTTATTTAGATTTTAATGAAAATAATTTAAAGTAGTTTGACTATGATAGAATGAATGAATGCAGCATTTCTGTAATAAAATAATAGCTGGTGTCCGTAATGCTTAGAAGTTAGCTGCTTTCTTTCTTACAATAATGTTTCTAGTACACAAGGAGCTTGTATATCAGAGTGCATGTGTTGCATATTCTGCAACATACCTCTTCAACTCACAAACAAAACACATCTTCCTCCCAAATTATGTATCATTGTAACGATAATTACGCTGTACAAGCAGCAACACTGCAAGAGCAAAAAAAACAACCACGTTTCTTTGTGCAAGTCTGGTGCAGTATGAAGGTGTGAAGAGCAGACATGCAAGTGGAGAATGTCTTACCTTCCTAAGCCAAGAAAAATGTTTGTAGAAATCAATATCATACTCCATTCTGTAGGCCCATTGTAGTGTAGGTCTGGCTCTTATTGTTAGATACTAACAGAATATAGCCAGTGCTGTAAAGCATCAAGGAAGATGAACCGATCCCAAAATCCTCAACAAGACAAAACAATCGGTCTTCACTGCGCTGCACTGTCGATTTCCCTGAACTCAACTCTCCTCCTTTTACAGACCCTCCATATTTCAGTTGTAGAGAGAGCAGAGAGGACATTAGTCCGTGTGGTTTGGAGTCTGGGCAGCCTGAGACTTTTACAACTGAGCAGAATAACTCAAACTATGCCAGTTGGCTGTACTCACTTTCTTTCTTCTCTTCACTTTTTTTACCTCTTTCTAACTTTTTTTCACTCTCCTGTTTTTTCTCTTAAGCACACTTTGTGTTTACCACATCTCTGCATGATCTCTCAACTTTTTCTGTCTCCTTTCTTTCTCCTGTACCTCTCTCTGTCTGGCTCTTGCCCATTCTCTCGCTCTGTCTGAAGTACCTCTCGTCAAACAAATTTTGCGGGGCTTCCTAAAGGGGCACAGGGGAGAGGAAACTTTCTGCAGCACATGCTTGTCAGATGTGGTGCAGAGCAACAAGTCAGTAAAGACGACGCAGAAGGGGAGGAGGAGGCTGTGGAGGATAATGAATGTGAAGCAACGTGAGTGTAAAGTTGACAATGTCGCATTTAAGTAGCGTAGAAGATGACAAATGCTGACAGTGACTAACCTGGACCAAAGAATGTTACAGAAAAGGGACAGGAATTATACAGGGGTATAAGAATAAAGGAAATGAGTGAGAATTGGACAGTGAAAAGGGGGATGCAACTGCTTGTACTTTAAACAGGAGCTCTGGATCTCATTACCGGTGCAGTTTGCAATAGATTCCAGCTTCCAGCTCACAACTTCTCAGCAGACAGGAAAAAACCCTCCAGATGTTAATGACCAGGATCAAAGAACACCATATGACGCAACTAATAAAACTCATGGACTCTGTAGTAGTAAAATGTAGTAGACCATAGTAGTATATGCCTTAACATAATTCTCTAACAGAACCCTTTTTCATATATTCAATATTTCACACTGGTCTTGGATTTGCATACTGGGTGTTATATAATGCTTTCATGGTCCCTGTCTGAGTGTCGAGGGCCTTCAAATGTGTGTGATACAATACTCACCCCATCTCTCTCCAGCCATTTTAGTATAATGTGTGCTGTATCAGTGGAGACTTGTTTCCTGAGAGAGTCCTGTTCTTTGTCACTCCCCTGGCCCTCCAGTACTGCCCTGAGGGCCTCAGTCAGCTGAAGAGCCTGGAGGGCAGGGTCCACACATGGGGAAAGGGTCAACTCTGGGGTACAATCTGAGGATTGGTAATCTAGGCCACCTAACCGCACAAGAGCACTGAACAGCCCTTCACCCATTTTGCCTAGAGGGATGAAAAACAGGAAATCAACAGAAAACTGAGAAAATGTGATTACTCCAACATCCTAATTTCTTGGGCATTAGTATATCGTGTATTTAAAGGTGACTTGCAGGCTGTACAATAAGAATAGTTCCTGAAGTTACCTCTTGAGGGCACTATAGTGCTCCAATGTGGCTTACTGGATGTAAATAGCATCAAATGGCTGCTTATTGTACACTGTGGGTTCTGAAATCCACAAATTAGATGTTTGACTTGTAGGTTACTGTAATCATCATGTCTAAGTAGCAGAAAGTACTTTCCATATATGCCATTTGAAGTTGAATCTAAGGTCCAGTAATGCAGTCAGGACACAATTTGGACAAATGCATAGTTTTTGTAATTAAATTGTTTAGTTGTTACCTGTGCTGTAGTTTGTCATTACGGTGTGATAATGGTTGGACTGTCACGTCTATTAATAGAACTGTGTCTTCTGACCCTGCACATAAACACTAACAGACTGCTAAGGTTGTGACAAACAGCCCTGACTAAAATGTATCACCTCTGCTAGAAAATACAGAAGGGAAAACACTGGAGAGTTACTTGGAGTTTGTGCAATTATATACTGTGAGAGAAGAGAAGCAACAAAAGAACAAAAGCGTGTAATTGAGTAAGTCCGTGATTGAGTGGAAGAGAATAAAGAGAAGAGATTACAAAAATGTTCCAAGTACTTATTTAATCATAAACCTGTTTACTTCTATTTCAGACCACTAAAACAAAGTGATCTCTCATTCTCAACAAATGCTTTACTAACTTTCTTCTTTTCTAGCTCTTATTCGTAACTTATCCATCACAATTTAAAAATCCTTCGAGTTAGTTTTTTGTTTTTTCTCTCTGTGTACTATAAATATATATGTATATAAAAATCATGTGGGTAGTGCCGGTTTTATGGAGGCCTGCAATTACAAACTGGGCAGTGTATTGATAATGAAAACAAAAACTCTTACCAGCAATAATGTCATCCATTTGCTCCAAGGCAGCCTCCAACATGTGGCTGGCATTTGATGCCATGACAACAAACTGTCTTATAAAGCAGCACTAACAGATCCTCATTCACTGGTGTGAAGAAGACAGAGAGTTAGCTGGTGGAATGAGAGAGAGTGAGAGATCGTCAGCAGAAAGACCGAGCTTCACAGAGTTTTACTCCCCTTCCTTGTCGCACTTAGATCCTTTTACAGCAAAGCTACAACAGCTGTCCTGACATCTGAGTGACTTCAAAGTAAATAGCCTCCTGAATGTGGCTTTTGGGTTTAAACTCTCCTCTCATTTTGTGGCCAGGGCCTTACCCATTGTCAGCGCTGTTATTCACATGAGGCCAAAGCTCATATTTAGAATAGTTTGTTTCTTTGTGTCTTTAACGTTTCATTGTTTGTTTGTATATATTTTCACTCCAAACCAATTACATTACAATCACAGTTTTGACCAAAAACAAAGTGGGAGAAGTGGCAATAACTTGTATTTATCTAAAAAACAAACAGTTTTGGTGGAGCCACAGAGGTCACATCAGCACATTGGACCATAGTAACCAGATTTTGATTGATGCTGATAACAGAGAACACACTTCATAATGATAAGCACCGCACAGTGAAGCTGGAAAAAGCAGCAGCTGACTGAGCAGTCGCACCCATAAGAGCTTGGAGTTCGGTAATATTTCATTCATTGATATGATATTAAAGTAAGTGTTTGGAGAAGTATAACATAAATACAATCCTGAGACACAGCAGCCACTTAGGATGTACTCACATTTAGTATACTACCATGTTTTATTGCTACTCTGTTGTAACAAAACAGCATTAGCAGGATATGTCAGTGAAACAATGACGTGTGTTTAATCATTAATTCATAGTGATGGAGGAATAGCTTTCCTTGGGGCATAGATCTCTTTTCATCTGAAGAGAACATTAATCTGTGGAGATAAAAGCCAAACAATGTAAATGGTCATCATTAGTATTATCATAATGACACATTAATCTACATTTAATTTAGCATTATGTCCATGTTGGTTCAAATGACGTACCTAAACTGGAAAAAAACATATTCCGCAAACTAAAGAGTTATGCTTTAAGGCTTCTTTATTGTAATATCTTATTGACCTCTATTTAGAACTTAATTTTGTCTAATAGGACTAATACTCGAAAACATTTAAAGTAGAAAACGCAAAAGTAAATTTGGATAAATAATTAAATTAGTCTACCTGGGCCTCAATCACGAGTTTGTTTAATTTTATTATTATTTAAAACATGAATAGATCAGTTATTACTTAACATCTGTTCATCCATTCTCTTTGTAGTGTAAAAACTGCCACCAAGAATATACCTGATCTACTGTAATTTTACTTGACTGGTTTAACTCATTAAGCACCTTGATTACTTTTATGTATTACCTTACCTTACCTTTCATTTTTTGTTTTAGTTAATAAATTGTTCTATGTTATATACAGTATGGCCAAAAGGGGGCATCAGTGGTCAAGAAGAATTACCTTCATACAGAGATCTCTGTAATACAGTAAGATTAAAGAAAAAAAAAACATAACTATCCCATTGAAAACAATATAGGGACTGAATTTGTATGGAAAATGTGGTTTGAGAATTGTACTGTAGGTTTGTACTGTTCTAAATGTTTGATAGTTTGCGATCTGTTGGGGCTATTAGGAAATGTGGAAATGAAGGGGAAATACAAGAACAAAAAATGTGTTGCAAGTGCTATAGCAGGCCTACAACTACTATTCATATTCTCCTTCCTCAGGATATTGAATACAAGTTTTATCTTAACATCAGAAAATGTGTATGTTTTTAAATGCCTTCTATTAATAATATACTGTGGAGGTATATTTTTCAAATGTACTATATATTTGTTTTGTTATTATTCACACCGCAGTGCTACTTAGTCTTTGAATTCCTAGAGCACATACAGGTGTTAGATGCTAGAAGGTCAGAGTCCTGCCTTATCGTTTGTAAAGATGAACAAACCCTAGTCACTCTCCTGGTCAAAAGCAAGTACCACAATCTAAATCCAGAAAGAGGACAAAGATAAATAGAAAGAAAAAAATTGAAATACATTATTATGTTGTTTATTTGAAATAACACATAGTTGTACCTTTGGGATTATATGACAGATTCCTCATGAACCTGCTCTGAATACAAAGACTTAAAAATAAATTGTTTCAAAGTTTTGAAAATGCTTCATGACCTTGCCAAATAATGAGAAGCTTTGTTTTCTATTGATGGAGGATAAAAGTCTCACTTGGCGAGCTTTGATGTAAGTCTAATCCTGCCACAACACAAGTCAAAATAAGTGAAAATTGTCATTATTTACTTTTTTCATTTCCAACTTTTTACATCTGTAAGATGTATGTACACGTATGTAGCGTTTAACAACATGTGTAGTTAGTGTCATATAAGTAGGAATAGAACATCACGTTGATAATAGACCGGGCTGAGATGTAACCTTGGATAAGAATCACGTGCCATGATGTTGTAATCAATCTTCAGATAAACCTTCATTCAACATTTTCCTTGCATCCTGGACTTGTGAGTACATTGAGTTTTCACAAGAAAAAAGTTAGATTTATTTCAGTAGAACACAACATGGTAAAACCTCTACAACATCTTTAGCTATGCAAACAGTATGAATATGAGGTATGATTATATATGATAAAGAGTATGGCATTTTTACACTTTCTAATATAAATGCTTTTATACAGGCACATTTTATTGTTCTAGTTCTTCTTTTTGGCAAATGTATTTATTTCATGCCAAAAAAGCACAAAAATGGATTTTGAAAATTGGCATTTGTGTGCAAGTGAATGCCAGAAAGAGAGACAGATAGCTAGCTACCTGAGGCAGTGTGGTCAGGTGTGTTTATTCCAGTTTTTGGAAATGCGAATAAAATCAGATAAGTTCTGAATGTTCCAGTTATTAACAGTTATTTCAGGCTCTGTGCTTAAATTACCACAGAGTGTGTCACAATGATTTATTTATTTCCCCTCTATAGAGACCAATAAAGACTGTAATTTCTTAGTGTTGTGACACTAGCATCAAGATTTATATGGAAAAATGTTTTATCCAAAACCAGCCTATTATAAGCTAAGTGTAATAACGGAAAATTACAGCATAACTACAGTCCTGTATGTGTGCTGTGTATTGTGGATTTGACGCATTCCAACTGAGAGACACTCACCAGCATGTTCAGGCTAATGTAGTTTCCACAGAGTGGCGAATCGATCGTCTTGAAGATGAGCTACCAAGCCATAGTCAGTTTAAGGATTGCACCATGGGTGAAGGGAAATGGACAATATGAGAGGTTACACTTGTGCCTTGTTTATATCCATTACACTCACACAACACCACCAGTCCTGCAAGACAATAGAAAATGGAAAAAACGGCCCTTCCTGAGGATGAGATTAACCCATTCTCCCTCAATCTCCCCAATCTCCTTCTTCTATCTCATTGTTCTTTATCCTCTTTCTGTTCCCTCCTTTCTTCTTCGTCTCTCTAAGTTAATTACTTAGCAGCGATTAAGTAAAAGGATTAGGGTCAGAAACTATGATAAAACAGTGATGCTTTTCTAATTGTAGTTTCCATGTGTTGATGACCTGGGTACAGAAAAAATATATGGAATTTTAATGCAAGGTTCAGTACGCTGTATATTTTCTTTATATTACATGCGCACACTCAAATAATATACACATTAAACACCCGTAGAAGACCCTAGAAGTAATTTAATCACCTTCTATGATTCAATGAGACTGTTCAGTGTCAAAGCTTGCAATGTTGGAGTACTTAGTTTAGGATCAGTCAACCACAAATGGCCTTATAGACCACATGTGCATGGAAAGCACATTACACTATACACTAGACACTATACAGAGTCAGCAATCCTATAGCGCCATATTGTGTCCGGTCATTGCTGCAATGAAATTTCCTACCGAAGTGAAAGGATTGTAGCCTTGGGGGCCACACATGTGGAGACATAACATTTACACACATGAGAAGCTAAGTTTCCATTATTTACTAATTTTTAGATAATTGTAATTTTAGACTGCTTTTCAGTAAGTCTTAAGCCAGCTTCATAAAGAAATAATATGTTATATGTGATACAAATTCTGACTGCTAACTTGATGATCTATACCGAATCAGCCTGTTTAAACATTTTAAACATTATATGTGTCCACATCCTCCATCCAGTAATTAGACACCAGCATAATTTGACCAGCATACCACAACACATCATTGAACTGCTAAACACTATAAGTGTGGATAACAAGACACTCAACACCCCATTAAAATGTAAGAGAGTAAGCAGAAGTGCCCACACAAGGAGGCAGCCCAAATTGCAATATACTATTGCCTCTGTTACAGACATAATTTGGACTTAATAGGTAATCACATCACTGAAGAAAGTTGACCATGAACCTTTGCTCTGCTAATCTCATTTTGATTTCTTATGTATGTGCAAAACATCTTCTTCGTGTATCTCTCAGGCATTCAAAAAGGCTGATAGTTGAAGCATTATGCTCCTTGGAATTCTACATAATTTAACCAGAAAGGCAATTAGATTCTTTAATATATGTATTTTTCTAAATAAATTATGTTTTATTCACACGTTAATAACATGATTATTATTATTATTATTATTATTATCAATAATAGAATCAATAACAGTTGCATTCACATTTAATCCAATCTCAATATAGTAACCACATTACTAGACACAGGGCAGTTGCAGCTCTGAAATGTTTATGTTGTATATCATAAGAAACCTGTGTCCTGGAGCAGCTTGCAGAGAAGTGTGACATAGCTTTTATGAGAATCTGCACCACTAAATCTTAGGCCGTATTCAGAACTAATCAGACGTTGCAGCGATTAGTGTACAGTTTGGAGGTGGTGTGGGAGTGTCACATACTAATCAGCAATCCCAGCTTGAATAATTAATGTCTTTGTACTCCCTTGTGGCAGGGTTGAACAGCTGAGCAGTCATCACAGTGCCGATCAATCAGTCTCTCTTTCAGTGCTACTAAGATCTTCTTCACCTGGGAATCTTCTGGTCGGATTGCCTGCGTGATTAACTGCCGATCTAAGAGTTAGTGACTCTAATTTGTCCAAAGATGTGTATGTGAACTCTATATGTCTCTATGTGTCAGCCCTGTGATTGAAGTGACCAGAGTCAGATGAGAAGAATAATACAGAATTAGCAAAATAAATAGGAGGGCAGTGGCACCTCATCAAGACCGGTTTATAAGGTTGCTAAAATATAACAGCCCATCAGACTTCACTCTATCAATCTGTACGGACAGGCAAGGTTGTAAAAAATAGCTACACAGAACTAGAGTTATAGGCCAGTATCATTCCAGTACTATGTGAGAATTGTCTCTGTGAAAATAGTGTTTTTTAAACACTGACAAACAACCAACTAGTGGCAACAACCACACAAACTAAATTCAGAATATACTATTGCTAATTATTGTTGCACAGAAAAAGACATACTGACTTCTTAACTGTCATACTCTTGGCCTATGTACAGTGAATGTCAGACAGATAATTATATCACCACATAAGATGATTTGTGAAAAGAGCACTTCTACCCTTTCTTGTTGCCATCAGCTGGCTGGATCATAGTTGTACAGCCTACCAGAAATGTGTCATACACGGCGCCCACTAACAAGACCTTAACAAGCAACCCACATGCCTCTGTCTCTGCAATGACAACCCACACCTACTCTCTGTTTTTTTCTTTTTCTTTTCGATGATATTCCATCATGATACACACACAGGGTGAGATATAATCAGGGTGTTGGTAGGTGTACAAGGTCATGGTTATTAACAAGCTGGCAGCAGCTGAAGGCTAGCTGTCATGAAGACACTATGGGAGACCCTTGACACTTATACTCAGGAGACCTGCATTATTCATCTGCAGCCCCACAACATCAAACCATCCATAGATATCAGCCTTCATAGAAACCTCTGTGAGATAATGTATCTATTAGAGTGACAGATGGAACAGCACAGTGGTCAGAGAGACATTTAAACTCACAAGGAAATCTTGAACACAACCATGAGATCTCTGGAAAATAGGTGAGTGGTCACCCATGTTTATCATGGGGCCAACTGTGTTGTAGCAAGTTGTATGTGATGGGAGGGGTGAGAGGTTAGTGTAGGAGGAAAAAGAAGTCCAGGTCTATACTGAGTACATTGATTATAATTTACTAATTTATAACACAGCACTCTTTTAATACAAGTTTTTTCAGCAGTAGAAATACCAGGGTGCAAAGTTTTTAAAATGTTTTTTGGAACTGCCTATGAAGTAATTTTTTTGTTAAATGATGAAATGGTGACATGAAAAAGTGAGAAAAATAAAATGTAAATACTGTAGGCACAGTATATATTATAACATGAATCAATTGGAGCAATGAAAAAATGGTTTTAACTTATTTTTGTTATTAATGGTTTTAATTATCTCAGAGTTAGTCTTTAAGATGCTCATTCAGGTGGATATTTGTGGATTAGAAGTCACTGATTTGCACTGGGCCTTCAAGATCAGAGAATATGATACAACAAAGCTTCATGTATTTCACTCTTAGCTCGATAGGAAAATTGTAGCAAATCATTTAACTGCTTATAGTTTCTTTCAAGTGACGCAATTCTCGTAAATGTATTAATGATATGGAAGTTACATGATGTGGTACATTCTGTTCATGCAGATACAGTAGATTACAGTGATGAAGCATGCAATGAAATTGGCTAGCACATGAATTTAATATCCATGAAGTACAACGCATTATCAGATTCAACTGTTTATCAGTTTCAGCTCTTTTTATCCCACTAAGGGATGTATGTTATTTGACATGCTGTGCTGGTTATTACAAAACGTTCCTCAATTATAAGAAAGAAACACAGACATTGTTCATTTTGGTCTTGTCTCTTTCATGTTAACTCAGAAAAAGATGATATATGGGAAACATGTCCCCAAATAACTAATACACTATAAACTCATAATCTTGTTTTTAAATATTAATAAAAAAAACAATTTTATCAGCTGCTCTCTTTTAAACAAATTCCCCTTTGTGCCACACCTTTACTTGGTCCTTCCCTGTACAGCTTAAACATATGTTACTGTTTCCTGTTACTTTTATTATTTTACTAGCTCTTTACTATACTGTT
Source organism: Nannoperca obscura (assembly GCA_036024295.1). Taxonomy (NCBI): domain Eukaryota; kingdom Metazoa; phylum Chordata; class Actinopteri; order Centrarchiformes; family Percichthyidae; genus Nannoperca; species Nannoperca obscura. The sequence continues at coordinate 95,747 of JAVQJL010076453.1, forward strand.
CTATGTTAATGCAACAATGCAAATGCAATAACTAATGTGGAAAATCTTGAATCTGACAACAATTGCTTTAACCCATATTCAACACATTAGACTAAATTGGCTTTGAAAGCATAGAACATATTTGTTTACATGGTTGTACTATTTTAATGAAAAGGCAATGTAAATGGAAAATGGCTTTCAGCATTTAAGGTCTCTTCCTTCTGGTTGTTTTGAAAATACAATTGCTCTGAGGATTGTGTTTACTGAAGCTTTGAATTCAGCATTAAAACAACATAAAGTATACTGCATGTTGCCTGAAGGATATAGTCTGTGCAAGTAATAATAAATGAAAGACATTGCAGTTACAACATTTAATTGCAACTTTCACTCACTGCCAGCGCTGGCCTCTCACCATCACACAAGGCAAATGGATTGTGGCACAGTAGAGAGAAGGAGAAAGGAGTGTGCGGGGAACTAACTGTTCTTAACTGGAATAAAACAGGAATATTAAAACAGGACAATTAAATTCCTGGTGACTGCTACTATTTTTGCTTCTCACCCAGTTAGTCAGATTATATCTAACTTACAATCAGTTCCTGTTAACATGCAAAACAGAGCCGTTGCACACACTGTACCCATTCCTTAGTGTCTGAAGGGTCGTTTTGAGCAGTTTACTGCTCACCAACAACTTGCCAATTTATGAGCAACACATTTAAGTGCTCCAATCCAGTGCATAGTCTAAAATTAGGTTGATTGCTCACTGCAAGGGGAACCATTGCAAATGTGTACTGTGATAACGTAGTCTTTTTTCCTAAACTGCTTAAGAGTAGCTAATTTGGCAAAGTTTCATTTCAGAGCTGTGCCTACAGGCATTCATAATCTGCTTACACATGCAGCCTTTCTTGCCTGTTTCAAAAATCCACTTGGCTGCCTTTTTGGGGAGTGTACTTCCAATACACTAATCTTAAACAATAATAGAATTAACATGCTACAAAATAATTACAACTTTCTATATTTTATTGTTTCATAGATTTTCTAGTTGTCCACCATGTAGAACTAGAAAAGTCAGTGTTTTCTTAATATATATATTTTCTAAAATGAAGTAAAACAAACTGACAAATAAATGAACTACCAAAAAATAAAGCAAAATTGATTGCACAATTAAATTGTAATGCAGATAGATGAACATAGTTCTTATTTTTATGGAATAATATTTATTCATAACATTTAACATATTTTACTTACAGATTTGTTGTCTAGAAATTAACCTTCACTGCACATCAACTGACAGAACAACACTCGTATTCCCAAAAATAGAAACAGAAACAAACAAACAAAAGAGGAGAAGATATCCCACCAAACCATGACCTCATGCACCAGTTCACCACCAAATTAAAAAACAGTATGGCAGTTCAACTGGTTATAAGTACATTGTGCAAATACAGACTCACCTCATTAAAACAAGTAACAAGACTATGTAAAAAACAAAAACCACTGTATAAACCCAAGTATAGCACAGACTTAAAATGTCTGCATATGCCTAGTTGTTTTTTTTTATGGAATATTATAGAAAAGAAAACATCCATCTTTGTGGTCATTCAACATGCAACTGATCCAACTGAGCATAGCTCAATACAGTTTGTGTCTCTCTGTCCCATAGTAGTTGTCTGCCTTCTTTATTTAGGACCATATGTGTGCAGCACTCAATAGCACTACTGTCCAAAGGTACAGTCGAGGTTGATTGGTGCTCTTATGTGAACTGTTGCTCAAGGCTACGGAGATGGGGGTGTCTTCAGAGAATTACAGGATCCTCCCTGGCTACTACCTGTGGTCCCCTGGTACTGCAAAGAAGAGTGAAGCATAAACAATGTAACAACAGTCAGAGCTGTGTGGTGCATGTGCAAGAAAGTGTTCTCTCACACAGTAGAAACATGTACAGCCATATAAAATAAAACCAGAGCCAATTTTTTTTTTTAATCCCAGCTTTTCATTTTGGAGCCTTCAAACAAATGTTATGAGTTATGAATTGGGCAGTAAAACAAACAGTGAATGTCTCTCATTTCATTTTTGATTTTTGTGATGTCTGTTTATTTATGTATTCACTCAGTTTTACCGGAATAGATGGTGACTGTTTATTATGCCAGCTGCAAGCAGAAAAAAAAAAAGCTTCAGACAAAGCGGCTTACTTGGCAAACAAACATGTAAATAGACCTGCGTTTGAAACAAATTGGTGTGTTAGGGCAAAGGTATTTTGTAATTTTAGGAGTAGCGTGAGGATAAAGGGCTTGTGAAGACAGAGCAACTTTGACTGAAATGAATTGGGAGGAAGTAAATAATAAATGTGGTTTCTTTAGGCTCCAATGAAGATTTCAAAGTACTACATACTCTAATAGCCCTTCAAAGAAACATAAAAAGCTAAACTTTCAGTTATCTCTGACTCTGACTGTCCCTTTATATTTCTCAGGCTAATACTTTTGATGTGCAAACAATAAACACAATACAGACATTTTTCCGGGCTGAGTGCACAGGTCAGCAATACCATCCTTCAACTACGCATGACTTCCTCTTCTCTTCTGTCAAAATGTCGGTTCTGTAGTTTCTCTTAGCTCTCTGCCTCATACACTCTTCTGTAATTCCCAGTAAAGTTTAGATGGGATAGATATTTGGGTAATTGTGTTTATTTTATTTATCACATGTTTAAAACATAAACTGCCCACAGAGAGCTGAGTGGCTTCTGTCTGGAACCACATGCACCCCAACATGCCTGGGTCTGAATGACATCAGAGCTATCTTTACTTTGTCTCCCTTGCTTGTTTGCCACTGCCTCTAAAAAAAGAAAGCAGATAAAGAGACTGAGTGAACTGCCACAGTCTCAAAGACAAGGGGTCTGTCCTGTATAGGGACCTGTCAGACTAGTAAATTACAGAGATAACAGTGGACTTAAAATTATTTTGTCTCAATAAAATCTTTTACACTGTGCATCACCATATTAACTTTGAAAGAAGATGTGATCTTTTTGGGAGCAGGATATGTTTCCACCATCAGATCCAGACAGGAAAATAGCATCACCCTCTGTGAACTGCATTCTGTTCATTGAAGATTATTTAATTAAATATATTTTGTTTCTATGCTGTCCAGGCTACTTCCTTCTATCAAAAGGGAGATTTTCTATTTTTAGCTTTGTACTCCGATGTTCAGTAGTTTACAGCCGTATTTCCATTGCTGCTGACGAAAATTATTTTCATAGTCTCAATGTAACAACACACTACTACATCAGTGAATATGTATCTATCTATCTATAATATCTCATCCAACCAGATTTTGCCACAATTCATCAGCCAGTCATATTGCTGCTGTCAAACTTTAAATCTAATTCTCCTCTCGCTTGCTGTCAGCGTCATTTCAGTGCGGTTTATTGCAATCCTTCTCCACCCCGTCACCTCCAGTGCAGAGTCAAGCTCATCTCAAGTCCACATCTTCATCACTCTTCCACCACCACCACTGTCTAGAGTCCATCAGGGTACCCCCTGCTCACAGCTTCACTACCCCCTTATAAAATATACGATGATGTCAAGATGGGGTCTAATTGCCAAAGACTTTATATTTCTCATCTAATCTCTCATCTTTATTACGCTATGTTATCAAATAGTGTTCACGCTTACTGAGTCTATCCTGATTGATATCACTGCTGCAATTACCTAATTTCACCAGAGCTAAATAAAGCTTATTTAATTTTCTTTCCTGGAAAACAACATTTTGCCCTCACTTGGCTTTTTGTAACAAAATCTACCTCCAACAGTGCAGAAAATATTAACATTAACATTCACATTGCACATTAACTGTCTCTTGATTAAACCATTTAGCAAATTTCATGTCATTGTCAGTGAGACTTTTCTCTAATATGTGGTTGGCAACAGCATATTCCTGCCTGAGGACCAAAACCTGCATGTTTAAGGGCTACATAACAGCTTTGACAGTGCTAGAAGCAAATTATGTTTAGCAAGAACGACGTGTTCATGTTCCAAATCTGGTCAATCGTCATGCATGCATGGAAACACTTCACACCCATCATAGTAAAGTCACCTCACCTCAACGAGAGGATGCCAGTGGGCGACAGGTTTTCGGGGGTATGTGAGCATTTCACTCCAGTGGTCACGACCGAGGCTGTCTGCATCGTTGCCAACTCGACACACACCGATGACCTCATTATGGCCTACACTGTAGGTGCAGGAGGGAGAGAGAGAAATAATGTTATCACGACCTACCCTACATTAAAAAAATAAATAAAATGATGCATTACATCTTGAGTGACAAGAAAGAATACTGTCAAACTATGTATGTGATAGAAACAAAGAGTTTAAGTCAGAGTTTACAAGATCACTTCAATGTGTTTTGATATATTATATTTCATCCTTTTTGTCTTGTAGGAAGTATACATTAAAAATGAATCATGCAAAAGAGGTGCAAAATGCTGCATGAGTTATATAAAGCTTTGTAAAAGCTGCTAACCGGTCATAGTCCATTACTGCAATCAAAAGGCTGATCTGCTCTATATTTTCTGGAGGGACATCAAAGACAATGGCCTCATTATAGACTGGATTCAAAGTGTTCCTCTTTGTCGATGTCTTCCTCTTCTTCAGTCTTCGACCTTCACACATTAGCGAGACCTTCACATATGGATCTATGAAAGTAAGAGAACCAGAATGGGAAGACATACATTTTAATTCAGCACACCAGTGAGACTCTCTAGTTATAGACAGTATCACTTTTTAATTACCAGATGCTCCGGTGATATCCATGGCCTTGAGATTGCGAGCCTTTATCATGGTAATGGTCAATCTGCCCGCAGTAGGCAAGTAACAGAGCGAAAACATCAGATCCCCGAGGTCCACATTATCCTGAAAGAAACACAAACCCATTTACTCTACCGTCAGCTTTATCTTGATGATATTAAAACTTTTTGTTATGCACATATCTGTTAGTCCGTCTTTAAAAAAGAATAAGTAAACCTTTTCTACCAATAAAACCAGCCAATTGTGCTAATGGCATGGCCATCTGACATTTGATTACAGAGTTGAAACGTGTTTCTCTTAAAGAATACTCTCTTCCGTCACTTCGCTCTAAGAAAAGCCTCCCACATTTCACCCGACATGGAGACTTCTGTTCAGCAGCAGAAAGGGAGAAGCTCACTTATCACTTGCTCTTAAAATAAGAAGTGAGAACCAGGAAAGCACACAAATGTGTTTGGTGCAGACGGCAACTCCTACAGTAGAATCTCTTGTTGATGTACTGGTACAGTATGTCGGGAAGATTGTGTTGATTATTTGAGTCAGGTGTCAACTTTCATTGTACTCATCTGTAAAGGGAAATTTAGTGAGTTTTATCAGTGTGTGAACATAAAACCTGAGATCTATGAATCGATGGTATCACATTGATTTTGTAAAGCTGCTCTCTTAATTGTGATTTAGATAATGAGCTCTAATTTCTCAAATATATTGGGAGATTAAAGTAGGTTGAAGTGAGCATCATATTGCTATGAAAATCTTCAACTACAAGAAACAAGTAGGAACCTTTTTATAGCTAATTTCAAGCAACCTTTTTGCTTTGCAAAAATAGTCGCTTCTGTATCATGTATAAGGTGCTTATCACACATTTAGCAATTTTGTCTGTTTGAGGTGTACAGTATAGCCAGGTGTTTGTAGCCAGATGTGTGCTAAGTGCTCACTGTGGTTTATCACTTAGCTAGTACACCTTGTAGAAAGTGAGGGAACAGAAATGTAATTGATTTTCACTTACAGCATACCAGGTCTATTAGCTATCTGTCACGACTGGTGGAACGAAGGACTGGACCCAAAAGCACGACTCACGAGAAGAGGTTTTTCAAAAGAAAGATGTTCTTTTATTGTGTCTGAGAACACACTATGGTAAACGTGGC
>JAVQJL010076456.1:0-34664 GCA_036024295.1 Nannoperca obscura
CTGGATCCAAGTCTGGCTGGAAGCTCTGAGGATCACATGCTGCCAACGTGAGCCTCCAGCTCTCAGACCGCCGGAGATACGAGCGACTCAGCCGCTGCAGGAACTCTGCAAGCCTCTCAGTAACGTTCAGGTGTCTCTCTCCTGTTGGTTACATGTTGACATTGTATCAGCGTGTGAAGTCAACAAGTACAGTAACCTCCTCAAGTGTCCCGACGCACACTGAGCACGATCACAAGATCTCGTGGGGGCGTGACGGACTCCACAACGTCTTGTTTTGTTGTTCGAAACTGCAAGTGTAAGAAGCAGGAAGCAGCAGATGTTTTGCAACATTATGCACCTTTTTAAACCCACGATGGCCCTGAACGCCTGCTCTCGCTCTGAGTGAGAGCTTGGTGAGATAAGAGCCTGCAGGACCTCCTTCTGGTTGATATAACTCTGTTAAACACGGCTGTTTCTCTGAGGGTCCACAATCCACACTCGTCTACGTGTCCACGTTGTTCTCAGGTTGCGTCAGTGTTTCCCAGCAGGAAGCTCCAGGACGTGGTTCTTGGGACCCTCAAGAGTACCAGGAAGCCTCCTGACTGTCTGCACTGGACTGAGTGGTTGTTGTTGTTCTTCTTCTTCTTCTGATGATGATGTTTCTGGCGTTCTCACATCTCCGTGCCTCTCCAGCCAGGTTTGAACCTCGCTGTCACGTCGTGTTTCGGGGTTTGTTCTGGGACTCTGACTCCACTCCCAAACAGACTCGCATGTCATCAAAGTAAATCTAGTTGCAGCTCCTCAAATGTGAGGATTTATTAATGATTTCAACATTTACAGATGACAAACAAACCCAACAACAAAGTAATAGAGAGAAATAGATGTTGTTTAGTCCATCCATTCTCACAGATTCATCAACAAACTCAGGATTCGTTGCTCTTTAATTGTTTGGGACGCCCCAAAACAATAAAACAGGGAGAGAGAGTCACTTTTATCACCTGGTGGAAACGTTTGGCGTGTGAGAGGACGGAAGGAAGGAAGGAAGGAAGGAAGGAAGGACAGAAGGAAGGAAGGAGGGAGGGAGTTTGGGAGGAGAGCTGGAGATGGACGGCTTCTGAACAGCTGTTTCCTGTTTTCATCTCACTTTTCCAGCCGTTAGCGTTTTGGTGGGATGTGTGTGACATCAGTCCGCTGGTATCTGGCCAGGTACTCACATGTTCTCCTCCTCCATGCAGAAAACTCTCTCTCTCTACGATTGATTGATTGATTGATTGATTGATGTTTTGATTAGTGAAGAACATAACAAGCGAGCTGAAGTTAAGATAATTGATGAATTGATTGTCAATGTCAATACATTATGGAGTAAAATAAATCAATGGCGTCCACGGTTTGATTCTTTGTTGGGGGACAAACTGCAAAAAAAACACCCTGGCTCCTACATTTCCCATAATGCAACTGAGCAGCACCTCCTCCTTGGTCTCTACCTGCCCGGGGGAAACTAAACGCGAGGCCATGGATCACCCTGATGACATGACGGGGTGATTCTTCCTCTCCACTGCTGCTGCCTGCTGGTCAGTCCTCTGTCCCCCCCCCCCCCCCCGCTTCCTCGCCGCTCTGCTCTCGGGGGCCTGTTTATCTGCGACCCAACACGTCCCCGCCGGGGCCCCCAGCAGCATCGCAGCCAGGATGGGAGATAAGGATCCCACACATGCCGCATTGCTGACATGTTGAGCCGTCGCACGCTGGGGGTCCTGCTGGGGTTTTTTGGGGGGGGGGCTTTACATTTACATGTCAGGCCTTCTGATGACTTTAACGCGTATATAAGGGACAGTCGAACTATAACGCGACAGTACAGGTAACCCGCCCGCTCCACTCCGCCATGTTTGGTGTCGTACGAAACTAGAGAAGCTTCTCTTTCCATTGATACCAAGCATAACGTATTCAGAGCCAACCAGCTGCCATCAGCCTCACAGCAAACTTCACATTTTACAGTCAACGTGTCAAGTTTTGTGTCTCAATATTCCATCAAATCCCAAAGCCACTGTGTTCAAAATCAACTACTTCACAGGGTCCGTGGGGCTTCACGCGTTAAGCGTGCGATCACAGCTTGAGGATGTCTTCTGGAGAAGTGGTCTTTCCTGTTGCTTCACTTGGGTTCAGTGTTTCCACAGAACAAGCCGACCCGGACTCCAACAGGTTTAATAACCGGCCGTCTGCCCAGGTTGCATGTTTTTGGCAGCAGGCAGGAGCAGGAGCTCAGCACCAATCTGATTTGTAGTTCCCAGAACCTTTTATGTAATGTTCCCCAACAGATGATCAGTAGATATCGGCATCAGACGTCTGCTAATCAGCTGAGAAACACTTCAACAGTTAATCGTATAAAGACAAACCTATAAAAAAGATAACCAAGAAGCTGAAACCTTAAAAAAGACCAATCTAAATCTATAAAACAATAATAAACCTTTAAAATCTTCCTGGTGGCCTCACAGTCACGTCTTAACAAATACTTCATGTCCTGTCTTGTTCTTCTCAGTTAAAGACCTCCTCCTCTCCTCTTATTAATATCTATCATCTGTTCTGGACATGTTACACCCTCTCTTGACCTCCGTCCTTTTTAATCTGCGTGTACTTGTTGTTGATGTGGGAACTTGAGCGTGTTGTACTTTTGCTGGTCGGTGTGTTGAAGCTCTGTGTTCAGGCGTCAGAAACCCCGTTTGTTCGCCTGTGCAACGCGACGCCGGTCCTGTGTTTACGTGAGCAGCTGCAGTGTCTGCGAAGTCTTTCCACAGCGTTCACGTTCTCACTAGATGTCCACAACATCCAAACTGTGCAAACACACGATCCCTGAGTTTTCAAACTAAAACCAGGTCAAAACATTCACTTCCCAACGTGTGCACAGGATCAGAGCCGGGTGTGTGTGGAGGCCTCCTGCTGCGGAGATGAAAAGGTTGCAGGTTGAGATCCAGAGGCTTGTAAATAAAAGCGAGAGGCTGAAAGAGGGGAGTGCCGAGCTGCTGGCAGAGCGTCGGCCGGCTGGAGGAGTGAGCTGTTTCCATGGAGGCTGAACAAAGCCATCTGGACTGAGGAATGTGGTTTGGGAACGCTCCCCGTTTACACGCTGGAGGAGCCCGAGTGTGGAGGTCCTGATAAGAGCTGCGAGTGTTTCTACTCTGCTTGTTTCCAAAACCATGTTTTCACCCCTCGTCTCTCCCCCGGGGGTGCGTTCGGGGTCACAACTTGGGTTAAAGAGGATTTACCACATAATTTTTTAAAATTGAATTGAATCTCCTTGTTGTGAATCTTTTTGTTTAATATTCTAAAACACTGTCGTTCATTGTAGAAACTGAATGTTTTACGTCCTTGAGGTCCAACAAACGTGTCGAGTGCATTTCTTCCCTCATCAAACGTCTGTCTTTAAACTCTGTGTGGCGTCACCTGAACGCGTCGCGGTTCACTTCCACGAGCTAAACGTGGTGAAACGGCTTCATCGTGCTTCCAGACGACTCAAACTCCACAGGAAACCTTTCATTAAAGAGAAAAAGTCACTTATTTTAATGAACTTTCTTACACAAAGTAGAAAGGAGCACTTAGGGATTCATGTGGGAACCAATCAAATCAATCAAATCTGTTGCAGATATATATTATATATATTAGATAATATATTCGATTTCTTATGATATTAAATGGAAGTATTTTTACTTGTGAGTTTCATTGATTCATTCATTAAAAATGTAATATTTTGTTTTCCTCGCATGTGATAAATAACTAACAATAAATAACCTAAGCTGTTCTCAATGAATGATGTTGAATTTAGTCTAAATATTAAAGCTTTTAGTTGTAAAACCTGTAAGTTTTACTGAGGCTGCTCAGCAAAAGCAACAGCGAAGATCTTTTCTCAGAATAATGTGATTTATTATTATTGTTGTTGTTGTTATTTAAAGTGGTCAAAGACAAAGAGGGAGAGAAGGAAAGAAGTGAAGTGGTAGAAATCATGGGTGTGAATCAGATGGTGGGGGGAGGGGGAGTGTGAGGAGCAGCTGCTGCTGGGTGCACTAGTGTGTGTGTGTGTGTGTGTGTACACTGATTTAAACTCCGATAAGATCCAATAATCCTTTATTGATCCACAAAGACAGAAATAAGAACAGAACAGATCACCAGAGGAAGTGAACGATACATAATTAGACGTAGAGAAACACCATAATATATAATGATTAAGTAATTATACTTTGTATAATATAGAAATGTAATAAAACATTAACGTAATATAGTATGAGATATAGTAGAATAGTTAATATGTATAATAAATAAAGTTATTTATATGATCTATACAAATCAGACCAGCAGAGAGACGAAACAGAGTCAATCAATAGATTCATCAACTGATCGTGGCAGCTCGTCTTAGCAACAGGATTAAAGGGTGGCTGCTCGATCAGCTGATTGATCAGCTGATTGATATCTCCACCTCTCTGTTCCACATCGTGACGTCTCGACAACGTTTGTACACGAGGAACTTTTCAACCTAATGTCCGATGATGCAGCGACTGCAGGAGGAAGATCATATGTTGTATCAGAGGCGTGTTAATATATAGTGTAACCATCTATAATCATGTTATGTCTGAATTGATCAAACAGACACTTTATTATTATTATCAAAGTTAATATTCTGCAACAATGACATGTTGTGTGTTTGTGATTTGGCCGTCTTGACTTCCTGACCTGCGACTGACCGTTAACTTTATTAATGATTAAATTTACGCCGCACAACAAGTTGAGACTTAACTTAGCAGCACGGGTGTGCTTTGCATTCTGGGAAATGCGGCAGAGCATGCAAAGTGTTTCCAGCAGTGTTTCTGACTCAGACGTTACCACGGGACCTCCTGCTGTGTTCCTGTATCGTAGTGATGCACTTTGGGTCGCGTGGATGTTGGAAAAGAAACCGAAACGAAAGGTTCAGAGTTTACAAACTCATCAACTGTCTGTGTGGAAACTCCAGAAAGTAGCACTTCTCCTCCCACCACGCAGCAATGTGCCTGTGGTTTATATGTGCAGGAGTTAAGGAGGCGTCATGCACTTTAAGAGGCTCCAGAGACATTTTGGCTGCTTCTCGTCAGCGTGTCGTTGGACACAATCCAGTCAAAGCTCCCTAAATGAGCCGTTTTCCATTTAAAAGGAGAAAAACAGGGCCTTTTTAATTTAACTGAGACAAAATGATCATTCAGAGGCGTGTAGCAGTAATAAAGACCTGCATGCAAGGACTTTGTAGTAATTCTTATTCTGACTTTTGTTTACTGGACGTCATAACTACAAAAAACATTTTTATCTCAAGGGGCATTGAATCCATTGAGAAAACACAGTGGAAACTTCTTACAGCGATCATAATCTGCTTCTAGGGATCAGGTGGTCCGCTTACTGTGCTTATTTAGGCTGTTTTTCATACATAGAAATAGTAAAAAACGTCATTTATAGAGCACCTTTCATGTAGGCTCATAAAAACTGGGAGGCGGGTGAACAATAATATATGTCAAAGCGGTAAAGAGAGGATCAATCGAATGTACCTGAGAGAAACGGCTCCGTGAACGGCCGCAGCTTTGCAGTCTTTGTTGAATGAGAGGAAACCGCTTTGGTTGAATCTGTAGTGATTTGAACATACACCAGACAAGCCAGTTCACACCTCGCTAAGTGGCCAAATGTCACCAGTTGAATCCTCAGTCACCACACAGCACCGACCCACAGACTGCTGGACTGAAGCAGCTGAGTGGAGCTGGGATCTGGGTCAGGATCTGCTCTGCAGCGCCGCTAGTTTGGGGAAAAACTGTCTCCGAATACTTTCGTCAGTGCTGTTGTGATGCATCTGATCTCAGGACGACGTAACTGGAAAAACATGTTGCTCTGGAGTCGGAGAACACATGGACTCTGATGGAAGTATTGTGAGCGTTTGGCTTTGACCTCAACATGTCCTGCTTTCTTACAGACACTTTGCCGCTTTGCTTACATTCTTTTGATAACCTTGTTTGTTTTTCTACTAAAAGTGACGGACAGTACTTATAAATCACCACCATATCTTTTTTAATCACCTTTATCACCTGGCACACGCCTCCTGCTGCCTCACTGTACTGATCCTCAGTGCCTGGACACTGGGATTAGCTGAAGCTAGTTAGCAACAAGATGCCTCTACTTCTCCAGAAAATGGCAGTGCTTGAAACTAAGATTTTCGAAGTAAATGTGGAGATGAAGAAACAGCTAACACACGGCTAAGCTAAGCTACAGCTGCAGGTCTCTGGAGCTCTCTTGATGCCTAAGAATAAAACATTTACATTATTTATAATCAAAGTGTGTGTTTCTTTAGGTTGTTGCCCTCTTACATGACGTATGTGTGTAACAGTCCTGCGAGGAAGGCAGACTGTTCAGACTTCATGGTTCTGCTTCTCCGTACAGGGAGGAGGTTCAAGAGAACTGCGTCCGCTGGAGGAAGAGGTTCACCTTTGTGTCCAAGATGAGCGCCAACCCCCACACCGGAGTCCTGGATCCTTCAGTCTGCAGGGTGTCGGTCCGCAAGGTACGCAGATCAGAACCACGTCGCAACACTGGCGTCCCGTCGAGTCCGAGCGATCGGTTCTTCAGGCGTAGACTTGGTCTTTATTCGACCGTATGAAGGGTGGTTTGTACCCAGAGAGCGGTGGCTGACGGTCCACGATGACTTCAGGGCTGTCGGATCACGTAGCAGACCCCCTGGTGGCCACTTAGTTCAGTCTTTTTTTATCTTATTCTCTTATCTTCTCATCGTTAGTTCATCGTGTGGATGTGAGTGAACTCATATGTTACCTAATAACAACCACAGTTCAAGTCCAGGGTGACCTGACCACAGTGTGTAGCATGCAGCTCACACAGTGGAGCCTCGTGTTCCACAAAACAGAACTTTTTAGTACGTTCAGTAAATCAGAGACAGACAAACTGAAGGGGAGGTAAGAGGTGACGGACTCCCCCCAGTTTAGGGTATAAAATATCTTTTCTTTGTTCAACACGTGTCGCTTGTCTTTGCTCACTTAGCTGCAGAGCACGGCGAGGAGTCTGGACGCTACAAAACGATGGACGAGGCCGAGTCGAAGAGACATTTCTTCCTTCCAGTCCGTTAGTTTCTCATATTAAGATTGTTTTTGTCCAACTTATGTCATGAAGTGTCTTTAACCTGCGGATTGATACGTTTCAGATGGTTAACTAGAGGCCAAGTGGCAGGAATAAGCTTTAAAAACATCTGGGTTAAACTCTTGACTGTAGAACGGTGTTAGGAGCACACACTCCCCTCAGCAGTGCAGGTGCTCCAGATGTTTATTCACTGGACCACTTCCTCAAGTTGTCTGTGTCTTGGCTAGATTTGGAAGAAAAGTGGCTCTTTTTCCGTTGTATTTAACCTCGTTATATTCAGTTTTAAATGTCGGTGATAAGCAGTCTGTCCTGGATATCTACAACAATCCTCTTGAATCAGATCTGCACAGTTTAAACAGATGTGTGGACGTCTCGTTTGACCTGAAAATCACCAAGTGAGTGCTCGTTGGGAGGAGTTTTGTAGAAACACACAGTTTAGTTTTGCACTGTCACCGGTCTGGAAGTGTTTTAAACGACACCCAGCTCTACAGAACTGCATCCACCGACACACTCGATTAACCAGAAGCTGTTTTCTCAGGATATTTCAGTGCAGACTTCTGAGGAACCACGAGTGTGGTCTCGGCCTGTAATTTCAACTCTCCTCCTGGAATCGGAGGCCTCTGTAATATGAAGCTGGATCCGTTGGTTCATTACTGTCTTCCTGTTTTTCCCTGCAGGAACTCAAAGGAGGAAAAGCGTATTCGAAGGTAAGCCGCCGCACCTCTCAGGTTCATAAACACACAGAAACAGTTGGAGATGATCTCGTGCCGGCCTCTGTGAACCTTTAACGCCACGTCACACATTCACCTGGAAGCTGCAGCACATCCTGCCGACACCTCTCTGCCCGTAAGTGGAAGCGCTCCTGACGAGTGAGTCACGTCTCTGGGATGAAACCGGGACAAAACCCGTCACGAAGGTGAAGCTTTTGTCCGTCCGTGCGTGGACGTCGTCGCCCGACAGGAACCGCTTCCTCTGTTGTTGCCCGTCCTTCGGTTAAATATACCCCCGCTTCCCTCCTTAGAAGCTGGCTTCCTTTAAACACACACCTATGAAAACACAGGAGCTCGTAAAGAAAGGGAAACCTGGAGAATGAAGAATGGGAACTCTTTTTTTAGCTCGAGAGAGCTGGTTTTAAAAATAACATCGCATGGTGCAAACAACGGTGCCCTCAAATTACACTCGTGGGGTTTCATGTACGACACGGGGAGATGATTACAGGACACGCTTGATTGGGAGGTGGTTTTAGGTTAAGAGCCGGTTCACAGGTCCTCCCTGACCTCCCTGACCTCCCTGATCCACATCACCGGTCCCGTTTGGTTTCAACGCTGTGTTTTTATCCTGAAGGAGGCAGTTTGCAGGAACATTGATCTTTTAAATGTGTGTGCAGCTCTCCTGCTCTCTGCTTCACGTTCATTCCTATTGTGCCGCGTGAAGCCACAAAATTACAACTTTTAGGACACAAGGATTTAAATAAGGGATGTTTAAGTGTTTAAAAAACCCAATTATCTGCTGATTGACAGACGTCTCTTTACAGAAGTCTGTGGCCAGCGTGCAGCACGTTACACATTTTGCCACTTTGTCAAATTGGCTTCAAAACCTGTGGATTTTCTTTTAATGTTCATGGAGTCTCTGTGCGTTGTCTTTATCTCTATGCTGCTGTGAAGACAAATCTCCCTCTGGGGCAATAAAGTCTAGATCTATGGTTTCACTCTCAGTCCGGTTTGATGTCTGAGGAGGTTTGACGTGTTGTTTTTGGGTTAAAAACTTGAGAAAAGCTTCTTTCTAAACACCAAACTCTCTAAAAGTAACTTGGTGTCTTCACCCTCAGCTCGGCTTCACGGACCTCAACATGGCGGAGTTTGCTGGTTCTGGCTCCACCGTGCGCTGCTGTCTGCTGGAGGGCTACGACACCAAGAACACGCGGCAGGACAACTCCATACTGAAGGCAAGAGGCTGCAGAAAGACACCACGAGGTTTAATGTGTCAAATTAAATAGGTTTCCATGCCCGAAGCACTAAACTGAGACTTTGACCTGTGACATTTGACCTTTTCATTGATTGCTTCCACTCCACAAATGAAGTCGGAAGCAGCCGGAGTGGTAAAAGGAAGAGGATCAATTGTCCCTTTGTGATGTGAAACTGTCGGAGGACATATATATATATATATATATATATATATATATATATAAAGTGACAAATGTCAGAGAAGGTAACAAATGTTTTAGTTTTGTCCAAAGTCTACAGAGATGAAGTTTACATGGTCGTTGGTAGAAACATCTTGTGAACCACGTCCTTAATGGAAGTGTAAATAGCTGTTGTTTGGGGCCCAGAAGTCTCATTAATTCACTCTGCAGCGCCCCCCGCAGGCCATCGACTCACACTGCTCCGTGAGACAAAGAGCCGGGAGAGGTTTTATCATCTTCTGCTGGGAAGCAACTCGCACGTCAGTGGGCTTACCGGGAATTTACCCCCAGCTCCTGCAGTTAGTTTGTGTTATTGCAACAGACTGTTCGGGCCCAACAGGCTCCTCGCTGCTGCTCAGCAACAAAAGTACAGGCCAGATGTGTTTTAGCCTTTTTATTGTGTGAACAGGTCTGACAGGGAGCCTGCAGGGCCGTACAAGGACTGAAGCTCATTTACAAAGAACATTCATGGGGTTAAATAAATACTGTAACGTCATAAATAATGTTTTGGATGATCAACAATCAAATGTTTTATTATTTATTTATCTTCATGCTTTTGCCAGTTTGGCATTAAATTTCCTTCTAAGAGGTATTTCAAATGTCTTTTTATAAATGTCTTCCATTGAAGTTGGAGAGCTGTGGGTGATGTTGATGAATGATGTGTGTCAGATCAGAGCTACGTGGCACCAGGAGAGGACAATTCTTCCTGCTTTGTAGTAAATCAAAAGCAAAAGCAAAACTGTCTTTTTCTTTTTATTAAAGGTGATCATCGGGATGACCCTGCTGTCTGGAGATCCGTGTTTTAAAACGTGAGTATTGGAAGTTTTAGGAGATTTAGGAGCGTCTTTCTAAACATATCCTCTTCTCATGGGCCTCAGATGTCATCTGTTCAATAATTAAATACATGTTTTTATTCCCTCACAGAGTTTTTGGTATTTTGCCTCCTCATCTTTCAGCATTGTTCAAGTTTAGTTAAGTTTCTGCACTTAAAGAGCTGGTTATTCTGAACCAAACTCTACGTTTCCGGCTAGATAACCTGCAGACTTCTTCCACATTATGTCTGTAAAACTCAGTTTTGTAGAACAAATCACCAAAAGACAAAGCATTGAGCTTCTGTGTCACAGCATTTTGACTGAAACCTGCTCTGCTTTCAACGTGATGTTTGTCCTGAATACGAACTGTGTCTCAACAAATCCACATATTTCTTAAGGGAGTTCTGCATAATGTGTTATCCCGTGTTATCTTGGTATGTGATGTGCATGTGAACCTTTTAACCAGATTGTTAAACTCTTGTTGCCGCAGTGACTCAGTTTCCCCGCGGTCAATAATAGGAATCTTATCTGAGCGTGCCAAGCTAAGCAGGACTGCAGCTCTGTGCTCCTCTAATCTGTTCCAGACTGATAAGTTGTGCTTTCTTTGCTCTCCCCCTGCAGCCCGACCAGCACAGCAAAGTCCATCTCCGTCCCAGGACGGGAACACACCCTGCAGCTGGACTGTAAGGGGGAGGGGACAGCCGAGCCCGGGCCGGCCGGAGGGGTTTCTCTGGGCCGAGCCGCCAAGCCGCGACCCTCCATCATCAACTCAGGTACAACTCAAACATCTGGACCACAGTAAAGACATCAGGTTACATTTTAGAGCTGGCGCAAACCCAGTGGTTCCCAAACTGAGGGGTGGGCCCCCCTGGAGGCACGCAGAGCCCGACACAAGGCAGCACGCATGGAGGGGGAAACGTGGAGGGCTTCATGAAGACATAAACACCAGCAGGGCAACCAAGGTTTACCAGATGTACGATATAATGTTTAAAATAGTACTGAATATACAAGACAGACAGAGTTCTGGCTCATCGAGCGAACACGAGTCGTGTCTGAAACATAAAAGCTTCAGTTTCAGAAGTTTTACTGGTTGTTTGAAGTTTTACTGGTTCATTAAAAGGTATTCAGAGTATGCACGAGGGCATGAACTGTTTCTGGCTTTCAAAGGGTGGAAGATGTTTGAATGTTCAGTGTTCAGCTCAGCCTGGGGATGATAAGCAGATGTGCTCATGGATTCAGAATCAACACAGTCGTACTGAACACCAGCCTTGTTTCCAGGTCAGTGTGAGGTCCAAAGGGACGTGAGAGATCATCCCGGACTCATAAAGAGCAACAAACAAACAAACAAACAGCTGCTGAACTCTAAAAGATCAGACGAACGGACGTGAAGCACTTTAAAACCCTTTAGAGTTGACGGGAAAAATAAATTGGGTAAAAATGAGGTCAGATATTTAGATTTGAGTGTGAAACAGCAGGTGAGACGACACTCTCAGCCAGATGTGCTTCAGAACCAGCTGAGACCTGCCAGCTGTTCAGTGCAGAGACCTGCATCTGTACAGTGAGAGTGAACAACGGCTGCGTGATCTGCTGGGAAACAGGCGTGAGCCGCTAACACACTGCTTTGCCTTCCGTCGGTGCCTGCAGGTCTACTCGAAGAGTCCGAAGCCAACCAGTCCGGCCACGCGGAGGTCTTCCAGTCGGGTCACTCCCGTAACTCCAGCTACGCCAGCCAGCACAGCAAAATCTCAGGTACCTGATTCACCTGCGCTGCTTCCATCCAGCGCTCGACGTCCCTTTCCTGGAACCATCCACGTGTTTGAAATTGGTTTTAATTACTGGGTTATTTAATAACTTCCTTGAAAAATCTGGACATTTTATTTAAACTCTTCATTATATTTATGTTTGGATTTAATATGCACATTTTTCTATTTTGTGAACTTGTATTATTTCATAAAAGGTTACATATACATGTTTAAAAGACTCTCCCGGTCACACAGAGTGTTTGCAGGATGACTGTTAAGTTAAGTGTCACCCAACTATCTGGAGTCAACGGAGGGGTCTGTGTTTGTGGCCCTGTCCGGGAGCTGTGTTGTCGGGGGGGGCCAGCTGGTCCCAGGTCAGGGGCAGGACGGCTGTCACTCGCCTGTTATTTGTGTCCGCTGAACAGATTAATACCTGGACACTGTACCAGCTGTGTGACTGTGCTGAGACCTGCTGTCAACTAGATCAAGTGAATCAACCAGTTTGTACTTGAGTAAATGTACTTGATTACTTCCCTGCAGGCTACAGCACCGAGCACTCCTGCTCCTCCAGCCTGTCGGACCTCACGCATCGCAGGAACACCTCGACAGGAAGCAGCGCCTCCGGGGGCTTGTGCTTCATCGCCGACACTCCCACAGAGGGCGACAAGGACGCCGGACGTCCGGAGAGACCCCCTCGACCCCCGCGCCCTGTCCTGCCCCCCAACAGGCCCCCCAGGTACCAGCACAGAGCGAGGTCTTCAGTCAGTGCTGTACACCGTTCTACATCCGGTCCTGGTCAGACTGTGTTGTGTTTCAGGAGGAAGCAGGACTCGGTGGAGAGCCAGCCCTGCTGGGTGAACGACACCCGCATGGACGCCGATGACATTGTGGAGAAAATTGTCCAAAGCCAAAACTTTGCAGATGTAAACAACACTGAAGGTATCTGAAGATCAGCTGCAGAGTAATCAGATTACAACCTCGAGTGTGTGTTTACATACTGCACGTTATCCAGAGCCTGATGACACCAGTGCACACTAAACAAGACAAAGTTCATCAGTCGCATCATCAATCACAATATGCAGACAGACAGATTCCTTTCTTAAAACGCACTTGAACTTACTTTGACATTCAACATCACAGCTGAAGTCCCTCATGTTGTGTTGCTTGTTAAATCAGTTCAACACATTAAAACATTTTCCACTCAGTGTCAGCAACACGAGTTCACACTCAGAAGCTCTGTCCTCTTTGCTGAAGTGTAAATGTGTGGGAAGTAATTTAAGATGCGTTTAAGAACATCCGTGTCTCCACGTTACTTTAAATTAGAAACAGAAATGTTTGGGTGGGGGAAAAAAGTCAGAGAAGATCATCGTTGTAGTCTCTGGGATTCCTCTTGTGTTTGTCCCTTAATGGATCCCCGGTTACACATAGTTTGCTTGTTTACACGATGTTTGCTAACAAACAGCTCGCTTGTTTAGCATCGAACGCCTCTTTGCGTGACGTGTTCGCTTGCAGAGGGTGTCTCAGTGGAGAGGAAGGTGTTAGTAGGAGTGGTTTATGGGTAATGTAGTGCAGCAGTGATGATGGAGGCTCGAGTGGAACATGATAGTCACTATTTGGACGGAGCTGTCCGTCACTGTTTTCCCGCTCTGCGCTGCGCCTCCTGGTGTCCGTCGGCGGCTGCTAACTCGCTGTCACGTGTTTGTGCCTTTCAGACAGCAACCTGCGTCTGTTCGTCAGCAGAGACGGCAGCACGGCGCTCAGCGGCATCAGGCTGGGAAACAGGTGAGTCTGCACTTCCTCCGCTGTCTGTGTGTCGCTCTCTCTTCCTCTTTCCCTTCACTTTCCTCAGAGTGGACTTTTGAAATGATGCCAGTGAAACACACCACACAGTTTATAAAGTGTTGAAAGTTACAATAAACTGTAAATAACTTCACATTGAAGCTGTGAAACTACGTCATGACCTCTGACCTCTGTCCCTGTGTGTTTGCGTCCCTGCAGGGTGTCTGCAGGCGGGTACGAGCCTGTGGTGATAGAGAGCCACTAGAGCGACGCTTGGTCCGCTGCCTGGCTGGTTTTCCCGGAGCGTCAGCCGGTCTGACGCCGTGAGGGGGAGACCTCGTCCGTTTGCACTTTATGTGAAGTTTGTGGCGGCCTGCTTGTCTTGCGCTCCTCCGAGACGCTTCACGCTACGCTTTGATGAAGATTTAGATTTGAAGAAGTCACACTACAAAGTCCTTTTCCATAAAATCCTCCACGTGTCCCCAGTTTACTGTTACACATGATCCTGTTTGTGGGCGACCAGCAGGATCCATAAGATCCTCAGCTGCTGTTGGTCTCCTGAACACTGACTGTACTTCTACACTGTTAGGCACAGTACTGAGGCAAGAAACTCAACATACCCTACAGATTTTTAGTATTATTTGTTGTACTTTCTCACCAGCAACTCCCACGTATTTGACCTTTTGTTTCCTCTCTTCCTTTGTTCACAACGATTACTCGATTCATCGTTTCTGTCATTTTTCAAGCACAAATGTCAAACATCTGCAGCTTCCAGCTTCTTAAATGTGAAGATTTGCTGCTTTTTTTTTATCCTTTCTTACAGTAAATGAAGAATCTTTGGGTTTTGAACTGTTGGTCGGACAAAAGAAGCTGTTTGACGACATCACTTTGGGCACTTTTGACATTTTTTTTAGATTAAACGATTAATCGTAACAATGAAACTAATTGTTTGTTGCAGCACTAAAAACTCCCCACAGACTTAAAACCTGCTCACAATTAGTATCTAATATGGAACTGGGACACAGTTAGCGTAGTGTGTTAGCAAGTCAGTTTATATTGTTGATGCTAAAGACAGCTAGCATGCAGGGGTGTCTTTAGGGTCAGTGTTAGTTGATAGCTGTCAGAGTTTATTGCTACAGTGAAACTATATTAACTATATTAAAGAAGTGTAGCTGTAATCGGCCACTAGTTCTGCAGCGCTTCGGCTGCGACGTCAGTGGATCGTGACGGTATCTGTAACATGTTTTCTGTTCTTCCCCTGATCCGAATGAATCGGACACGTTGTTGTTGCTGCAGACCGACAGTTTAGATAAATGTCTGTTTAGTTGATGTGTAACGTTTCACAGACCAGAGTTTGGTTCCAACTTTGATTGAAGAGAGAAGCGAGTTTCTAGATCACTTTCTGTGCAGGTTACACACGCATGGCATGACAACAAGTCCTACATTTAAAGAGCAGTACCTTCCAGCACCACCGAGCAGCAGCTGGAACTGCAGAATCTCTTGTTGTGTGAAGTAGTTGTTCCCTGTGGATCAGGGAGACGCAGAAGAACCACTTAGTGCCTGTAACGCTTCTCTTCAGTGACCCGAAAGCACCACGAGAGCTGAGCCTCCAGAGCGTGCTGGTGATGGCGAGGAGAGAAGCTTGTTTCCTGTTTTTATTTCGTGCTTCTGTTCTCTGTTTGTAACCTGCAGCCACTTTGGAAGCCCCACTGTGTTCTCACTGCATGAGCGATTCATTGTGTGCATTACAGCCATCAGACGTTAAAGCAGAGCGTGAGTCCAGCTCTTTGGTACAAACTGTTCTGGTTTGACTTTGTTGAAGGATTCCTGCAGGGGCTGTGAAGGGGTTTGTTGCCCCCTGGTGGAGCAACAGGTTTCTGCACGAGTCCTCTCCCTTTGGTGTTTACAGGAATGTTTACTTTGAGTTTGTTTACAGCTGAACAAACACCAAAGAGGCAGAAAACCGCTCTGACGAACAGAAGAGAAGCTGGAACCAGCTGGCTGGTTGATGCCTTCAGGAGCACCTTTTCACTTTGGAGTTTGTAAACTTGTTTTTGAATTCTTCAGGACGGAGTCTTAAAATCGTTTTTTTCTGTTTGTAAAAAGGTGAAAAAAGCTCTCTTTTAAGATGCAGGTCATTCGAAGAATTTCACAAATCTCTTGAATTAAGTGGTGAAATGACGTTACGTTCCAAGATTGTCCAGGAAACCTACCTGCAACGAACTAATCAATCTGGTTATTATTTGTTTGATTGGTTGATTAATCATTCAAACTAAATGAAATCACATAGCTTGTTTTTACCGACCAACAGCCCAAAACTGAATTACATTTCATTTCCAGCAAACAGAGCTGGAATCAAGCAGATTAGTTTTCTGTCGAGCAACAAATCGATTGATCGTTTCAGCCCCGTTTAACCAATAATTTCCCCTCGTTTACAGTAAAAGAAATCTGCTTTTAAGACTCCGTTCTTTAATCAGAAAGCTTCTTTCTATGGACGTTATTTTTCTTGGTTTCACTTCTTGGTCACTGGTGGAGTCCAGCTCATTATAGACTTTACTCTGTTTGTATGTTCATTAATCGCACGTTACTTATTCTCACGTTTAGGGATGAACCACTGATGGTATAGTCTGAACTCGGGTTTACATTACCACACTTAGTATTCTTTTAAAGCATTTATTTATATATTTTTGAGTGATTCTTTTGTCTGGAGGTTTGTTATAAGCTATGCACACATCTCACCTCCCTGAGCTTTTTGTTCTATTAGTAACTCTAACAAATTATTCTATTCTAACAAAGCAAGTGTAACCTAAATTTATAGAGAATCAAGTTGGAACTGTTCTTCCAATCGTCACGTACTTACTACCATTTTGGGTTTTTTTGTTTTTGTAGTAGTATTTCTGCAGAAAATCAACAATAAAAAGCTAATCTGAGTATGTTTCTGTGTCGTGTTTTTCAGCACCAGCCTTGTTCTGTTATCACAGAGTTAAGTATTGTAACTGACAGCAGCGTGTGTGTGTGTGTGTGTGAGCAGATGTATGTGCTAATATATTACAGGGTTAAATGACATAAAGAGGAGTTTATAATCCTACATATAGTGTTTCTATTGAAGAATTCTGATATTTTTATAGACTAAATAAAGCGGTGTAAGTAAAAATACTCCATTACAAGTAAAGGTCCTGCATGAGCAGTGAAATGCACTAAAAGTATTAAAGTCCCTGTGACCGAGTTACTGTAGCAGCTGCTCACGGTGTATCTGTCTTTATATTCACCTTCCTATGTAGTGAAACGTTATTTATTCAAAAGTAGTGATTAAAGTATGATTAAAAATGGGACCATGAAGAAAATGTGTCAGACTTTAGTTTACTTAAAGCTTAAACCTACAGAGCTGTCAGTCTCTGAAGATCACAAACCTGAGGCTGAATTTGAGGTAAATGTGTATAAAATGCACCCCACGCCATCACACTCGAGATGTTTGTGATTGTCCTCCTGCAGCAGAAGATGGCGCTGTGCACAACATTATGATTATCTGTGCAGGTGGCAGCGTCTTCCCATAGACTTTACTAAGAGAATATACATTACACTATTTAATATACATATACAGTGATTGAGTTAAACCTTCACTCGTTCACTGCAGGAGATTTTAAAATCAGTTTTTTCCTTAACTTAGGCTTTTATTTTGATAAGATGAAGAGGTCAAAATTCTCTTTAACTTTAACATTTACATATTTTCCATACAATTAGAGAACTTACAAACAAAAGATGGTTAAAATTAGTGCTAAAATGCTTTAAACTTTAAAAACTCCTTGCAAGACATTTTGCAGCTGTTGTCAAAGGCTGAGTCGTACTGATGTGTAAAATGGATCATGACTAATATGTATTGACACTGCTTTATTTATATTATTTACAAGAGATCAATATGTAGTTTAAAGATGTGTCACAATGCTGCATCTTTGTTGTTCAGTATTATAATTTTACATGATGATGATAACTGAGCTCACAGCAGATTTTCAGATTCTTTTACTTTTCAGTAGTCAAACAATCAATGAAATACTCATTAACAAGATTAAATCATGCACCAACACACCAGTGATTCACACATGCAGGTGTTTTGACTGAATTTGCCTGATTTTACCGTGTTTCTCATCACAAGCTGTGCTATCAGATCATTTTTTAATCCCTTAATTGATCGATTAGGAGGCGGTCAGCTGATCCGAAGTCAGTGAATATGTGAGTTTTCACTTCTGTATTTAAGATACGGCTGTTGAAACCTGTTTTTGCCTGTCTGTACCGTTGTTACGTGGATGTAACTTGAAGTTTAGTTCATTATATTCATGCTAATTAAGGCTAGCATAACTTAGCATTAGCTAAATGCTGCGCTAACGTAAACTTACAAATATTTGACTGTATTTTAGCCAATTAAGTACTAATTATAAATGTTGGGTTTTATCTGTAGTGAAGAAAAGCAATATTAATGATTCTGTGTTTTAATTAGTTAATTATTGGGTGTTTTAATTAGTTAATTAATATAAGTTTTAATTTTCAGACACTATGATAAATAGCTCCACATAGCTAATGCTGATACCGCTTAGCATCTGGGCTAATTGAAGCCTCAAGCGCTTGGTGGCGCCTCTCAGCTCACTGTTTTGGTTTTTCAGCCCACATATTTACTGGTTTTCTTTCACCACCCTCTTCAGCCTTGTTCCCAGCAGCAGCAGGCAGCTGTTTTCAGCTAAAAAGTCCTGATGAACCCGCCACGCACCGCATACTGAGGCCCAGACAAAGTTAGCCACTAGCTAATATTTGCCAGTGCCCAGAAACCTGGCCCCAAATAAATGCTAATTTACATCTGTGGCCCAAAGAAATCATATATTGAATGCAGATTTAAGGATATGATAGCACCATGTAAATATACATTAAACTATTAAACATATTAAAGCTAGATTTTGACACAGCACCCCTCTACGAGGCCTAAGTGTTGTGTAAAAATGCAAGCAATTTCTGGTTTTGATTGTGCTTTGGTGTCACATTTACCAAACTAATTAGTAATGAATCAAATCATGTCAAGCTAATTACAACACAGAGAACCTGGAGCCTTCTGGGCCCGCTTGAGGGTCCTGGGTTTGGGGGTTCAGTTGCTAATTGGTAATCCATCTTCATCAGGAGCTGCGTAGCGGTCAATACAAATTATCCAGATAGTGCAATGGGGGTGAAACAGATCCACTGACTTGCTTTGATGGAACAACTTCCTTCTTTTTCATTCAAACCTCTTTAACAGAATCGTGGCGGCAGAATCACTCGTGTAACAGAGCGCTGATATTGATATGTGTGGCTTCAGCATTGGTGCAGCATCAGTGTGCAGACTGGCTGGAGGAACATTTCAATGCTTTGTTTGAGTCTGGTCAACAATGCGATGCATTTGGCTTCAGGCTGCATCTTTTCGCTCTGCTATGGCGGAGCTAAAGTTTTAGTGTGACTCCATGTTTTGTGGAGATTGAAAGTTATACTTTGTCCTGGTGTAATTTGTAGACAACAAGACTAAAAGCGTTTAACAGCAGTGAGAAGATATCAAATTGAAACCTGCATGAATTGATCATTTGGTCACTATCCAGCAGATACCGAGCAACGTTAGCATTCATTAAAGAGTTATCTTTTTAAAGCTCTGGTTTGGTCTCCACTAACACTTCAGAAATATATCTGTCTTTCACTTTCTTCACCAGCTAGTCTCTAACCTTGTCTGTAGGTTGTGAACTGTGGTTTTTATTTTTGCTGAAATCAGCTGTGGTTGCTGCTGATTATGAGATTGATGAGAATGGTGAAATGGAACCATGAAACCTAAACTATGAGCTGAAAAACCACAAAATCTATATTTTGAAACCATGCTTGGCCCCACGTATTTGGCTGCCTCGTACAAGCGTCAACTTTGGGCTCAAAACTTTTCTTTTAACTTGTGGTTGACACCTTAAAATGAGCTTAATCGTCTGAATCTTAACAGCTCTCGTCTATGTAGGATTAAAGTGTAGAAGCTTTCCTGTATCTCATGAGTCAAGAATCCAATTTGTTAACATCAGAAGGAAACTGTAACTAAC
Source organism: Nannoperca obscura (assembly GCA_036024295.1). Taxonomy (NCBI): domain Eukaryota; kingdom Metazoa; phylum Chordata; class Actinopteri; order Centrarchiformes; family Percichthyidae; genus Nannoperca; species Nannoperca obscura. The sequence continues at coordinate 19,724 of JAVQJL010076456.1, forward strand.
AGTTATAGTGAAGTAAGACGTGTGACATTTGAGGGTTGAAAGTTTCATCAAATGTGAAGAAATCTATGGGGGTTTATTTGTTTCAAAGTGGAAACTGAAGAAGTGTTAACTGTCAAAGCGAACAAGCGCTCTGCTTACATAAATACACAGAAACACTTGAAGCGCATTGAACAAACAACGAGAAGAGCAGGTCATGGAATAACCAGGGCAGTGTGGGCATGGGAAGAACAGTTTCCACATCTGGTTCCTCTAATATTGTGGTGTATCGCCTCAGAATGCCAATATAATTCAAATTAAATGTAGTGAAAGCTTGTGAAGGTAATAAACTTTGTCTAACGGCTTTAAACAACAAAGAAAAAGTGAAAGACACAACGGGATCGGTTCGTCTCTGGTTAAACAATTCAAATGCTGTTAATATCATCATATCCATCTAAACTTGCTAGCAGTTTTCTTCTTACCAATCTTTTCTGAGGCATTGCTGTGTTTCTTGTTGCGTTTCCGCCACCTGTAAATTAGTTGGATAATCTGAAACCAGTGATTTGAATGTGTATTGCGTCACAGGTCCCTTTAAACAACTGGTTTTATGTCCACTACCTAAGTCGGACGTCGTTTTATGGCCTTACAGTGAATCAAAAAGTATTTGTAATATAATAGATATAAGGGGCTAGGGTTTGCATCATGTACAACACTAAGCAATAAAAGTGAGCCTGGCCCCCTAACCAAGTAATAATTGCCGGCTACAGATCAGTTTGGAAAGCATACACTAGTTGTTTTGTTGTTTAGGCATGAGAGGTAGTAGGAAAATTTGTAGGAGTGTTGAAAATTTTGATTGATTTTTAAATATATGGATACAAATTTTTGTTTTCTCTCGTAGACATAAAGAAAGTAAAATAAAAACCACAAACTTTAACACAAAGGAGATCTTTAAAGAACAATTTTAACTTTATTTGGCTGCAAGTGGCCCTCTAATGGTTCCTTGAGGAACACCGGGCAGGATTTTATGATGGTTAATTGTACCTTTTCAAAGAATCCTTGTTATTTAGAGGACTATCTGTACAGTTTGGTAGTTCATTTTTTATTAAGTGCCCAGCCCACATGCACTATGAACTTCTTACATTACATTGCAAACAAAGACCATTGTCTCCTGGTCTTTAAAAAAAATCAGCCACACAAAAAGTTCCTTTCTAAAACACTCAAGTTTCTCATAATCATACATCCACAACAACAAAGAGCAGCCCTGAATCATCCTCAGCCTGCCTGTTTCTATAGCTAATGGCACTGTACCTGAATGTAACATGCATACAGAGATCTTTTGACTTTTGCCTAAATTGTGCTTCACATAACTACACTGTAGTTGTTTTTCATCAGACAATATGTGCGTAGTTTAGGTTTGTACCAAACATATTAGCCTATACACTAGGAACAATTGAGCATCATGAATATTAGACAGTTAAAGTGCAAGTAAGTCCAAATTTAGCACCTAATTGCTGCCTGAAGGGCTGTTTTATCTTGGTTTATTATCTTGGTCTTCACTTCCAGCATCATTCAGCCACAACATTAGGCAATTTCTGCAATTCATCAGCATAAGGCAGAATACTAGCAATCAAATCATCTACTTTTAACCCCAGTTTATCTATTTTAATCAATTGTAAGAGTCATGCGATAAGTTAATTGTTATGTTTAGGATAAGTCATGGTTATGATAATTAACTATTTACATATTAATGTTTACAATAAATATTCTTCTAGACTGCTAGATTTCTGTGTTGAATGTGCAGCTTTAGGTTTCAGTGCATTGACCTAAGTAAGTTTATCTTCTGATAACGGGGAGTGACGGGAGTTTTAAGAGAAAGGAAGTTGGAGCATGGAGAGTAAGAAGTTGGCTGTGAATAAAATACTCCGTCTCCATACCGCTGTTATTCTTCGATAAGAGTAATTCAACCACTACACCTTGAACCGGCACGTTACACAATGATGCACCTCACTACAACAAGACAACAAGTCAAAGCGCTGAACAGGCGTCAAATCTTGCTGAACAAAGTATTTACGTTTCCAGCGTGCTCTTCACCCAGCAGCATCTCTGTGGGAGGGCTGGGCTTTCTTTTCTGATGTGGAAAGTCGGGAAATTGAAATTCAGTGGTTTCCTCTGCTGGTAGACAGATGGGTTTTCACTTTGAGAGGCTGGTTTAGTGCCCTAATCACGCCAATAATAGAATGCAGTGTTGGTTTATTTGGTAAGGGCTGCACGGCCTGCCATGAGGAAGTGTCCGCAGTCGAGGGTGATTTCTCTTTTTGTCTTTTTGTCTACTTTTGCTTCTGCAGCAATGCAAAGTCTCAACGTAATTCCCTTAAGTTTCGTCTCATCTTGACAAATTAGGAGAAACAAAGCAAAGTCTGCACAAGAGCAGAAGTAGTCGTGTGGCTGCTTTTACAAACATTTATTTTAGGCTGGTCTGTAGTATCACTTTGGCTCAGAGGTTTCTCTAATGCAGAATGTCAAGGGGTTTAAAGAAACTTTTAGCAAAGTTAGCCACCTATCCTCCAGGCTAACACAGAACCTACAGCCATGTTCCCACAGTAACAATCACTGCTGGCCGGTGGCTCCAGGTGATGAAAACAGAGGAAATCATGGCTCATAATTTGTTGTTAGCAGTGAAATAGGAGCGGCGGCGGCGGTAGTCGTTCTTGTTTAAACGTGAGCCCGAACGGCTAGCTGAGTTAGCACAAGTACAACATTAAGAAGCCACAGCAGCTCAGCTCTGCTGTAGGTCGTTGACATTTTGTATTACTGGAGGTTTTTTGTATCAATGCAGTCTTTGAATGCTGTTTTCTGCTGGAGTGAAGGGAGCCGGGCGGCGTGATGCGGTTGCCGTGTTTAATTCATAGAGAATTCATGGCCAATGAGTTGTACTTGTACTCAAGATCCTAGACAGCTTTGTGCTAGTGATGAATAACTATTACTAAGGCTGTTTTGGACATGTGCAGTGCATTTTCTTACAAAGGAAATAATAAGATGCATCACTTTTGCTCATGCAAGTTTTTTCCAGAATTATCTGTATCACCTCTTTATCAGATTTCACACACTTTAATCTCGACAGTTTCCTGTTTAGTTCTGAGTTGGTGTTAAGTATCGTTTGCGTGCAAATGTATGTCTGTGTGTGTGAACAACTCAGCAAATAATTATTACTGCAAACTTCCTGTCTTTTCCTTCCTGCTGCTGTCTGTCAGGCCTCTTTCTGGCTCCTTAATTGGTCACTTCATTGCGATTGTGTGTCAGTCAAGAGTTACCTAACTTTAAATTTAAAATATATGAATTAAACCTTAATACAGGGAACAAAATAATTACATTATTTACATGTGCCCTATTTTATTTAGGAGTGTGTTCCTCTGACATTTATAGACACGTTATACCTTTGTTGCACATCCCTCCTCTCTGTCCTCACATTATTTGTTGGCCTCTAATGTTTATTGTTAAATCTGCAACAATAAATCCATAAAGATTTGTAAAAGATTTCCCAGGTAAGTCTCTCGTTTTGGGCATGGACCTCCAGAATAACCCTTATAATATCAATTTCTAAGCCTGATTAACTGGAAATATAATTATTTAATGAAATGATGCATGAAAAATTAAACCTTGAACTTTTAGAGTCCTCTTTTGAACCAGTAGATCCAGGTCCCCTGGTCCCAGCAGAGTTCAGTACTTACTGTACATTACTGTGCATATCTAAATTTAATCTTGTGGCTTATACATCTTATTTTCATGAACGGGAACTACAGTCTAATTTTGGGGGGGCAAGAGCCCCTTCAGTTAATTACTTACCAGAAAAGGATGTGGTTATCAGTCAGGGACCTCCGAGGCAAATACAGAAGTGCAGCAGCTCTGCTCCAGTTTGATTCGTGGTACTCTCCAGTGTCCTGGGTAGTATTTTCTGTTCCGGTTTCTGGCCTTGTTGAACCCAAACTGTTGCAATTAAAGTTAGTTTGTCTCTGAGAAAATGTCCACGTCTTTTAGAGCTCTCCTATCACGTGCTGATGCTCCGTCTAGACAAAACTAGACGTGATACTCTGGAATTATTGGTTTTCAACCAGTAACCTGACCTGACCTAATAAACAAGCTAAAAGAGAAGACGGTTCATAGTTTGAACAAACATTTCTCATTGTGATACAGGAACTGTGAGCACATATTTTAAATATCTGGACGCACCATACGAGGTCGGACTGAGGTGGCAATTAAGCCACCGACCATCTGTCGGGGACTGTCTGGGACTTCCTGTGTCTGGTGGGCACTTGGCCTTTGACCTAAACTTGGCCCGCTTCATCTCATTCAGTAATTTCTGACTCAACCACAACAAACTAGATGGAGGGCTGATGATGCACTCTCTTTACCAGAAAACCACCAGCATTGGTCCTTTTGGTGAAACACTTAAAAAGACAACAGTCACTTTCTCTGATGTTACTTTCAACCTCAACCAAAGAGCTGTTTAATCATTTTTGTAACAGTCTTGTGACCCTCGTATGGGTTGTTTTGACAAAAAAAACCCAAATAACTTGTATTTTAGGTTTGCAGGTTGCTTTAATCGTGGCGCTCTGTAGCTGCTGCTGCATTTACATCATATAAAAATGAACACTATTGAATTGTGACTATATTGTAAGTCAACATCCAAGTGGTAATTTGTAACGGGAATTCAATTTTATTTTCTAAAAGTTCAAACATCAGACTTAGTGGGTGATGATGTAGATTCTTTTTTAATTTACTGTCTTTAAAATGACCATAAGTCAAAGCTAGACAGTTGCTCAGACTAACTAGTGAGTGGATCAGAATAGATCTGTAAAAATAGAAACCCAGAGAGGAACCACATTTTTGCTAATTCAGCAGAAAACTCCCTAAACAATCAATATCAGAGTTTTTACATTTCGATGTGTCATTACAGGAAAAGGCGCAGTGCTTCCCTGTACACACTTCCGTATTTGTTGCTTTATAAACCCAAACTCAACTCCATTCACTTTCAAACACTCTCACATCCTCATTGGTGCCCAAAGATCAAAACAACCGCCGAGATGATGACTAAACCGCTGCTCCTGGCTGTTGTGCTTCTCTACTGCTGCGTCTCCACTCTGCATGGTAAGACCTGTTATTTTTATATGCACAGTAGATAATCAACTCTTCTTAACTCGGTAATCTAGTCTGTCTGTATTGTTTTTTTAAATTATCTTTTTGATTTCTGCATCCAAAGTTTAAGGTGTCATCTGCATGTAATGATTTTTTACTAAGTTTGAATCACTTATTTTATGTTTCTCCTTTTAATATATATTTATTTTAATATATATATATATATATATATATATATAATATTTTTTTCCTGTAATAATTGTCCCATATTGTTTTTATTTATTGTATCCAAATGTCTTGTTCCTATTTTTTATGTTTAATTCTTTTATCTTGTTTTATTTGTTGTAAAACACATCAAACTACACAACTTTTATTTCAAATGTTGCTACATGTGTATTAATAAAGTATAAATTGCTATAAAACTTGTAGTTTTACAGTAAATACTGGTAGTTATATTCTGTTAATTGTTCAAAGTTTGCTCACGAGTTCAGTCAAACCCCATTCAGATGTTCAGATGTTTCTCAGGCCGACATAATAATTCAACTGTTTTTTCTACAGCTTCTCGCAAGCCGAGGTGTAAGTGCATAAAGACAGTCTCTTATCCCATCAATGTTCGTGTCATCACGAAGATTGAGGTGATTCCTATTTCAGGAAACTGTCGCCGGATGGAAATCATGTGAGTAGTCATGAATTAAAGCAAAAACACAATGTAAAAATACTCAATTACGAGTAAAGGTCTGATATTCAGCATTTTACCAAAGTAAACGTACCTAAAGTATCAAAGCAGTTTTACATTCTGTTGGTGTGGATTTAAAAATTCTGTTTTTTATCTTACCTAAATATATAAGTAACTAAAGCTGTTGTAGTGCAGGGAGAAGTACAACATCTCCCTCTGACATGTGGTGAAGTAGAAGTTTAATGCAGCACAGAGTGGAATTACACGTATTGGCTTCCTTGTCATTGATACCACTCTCATATCTGTGCAATAGCTCTAGAGCTAGCTTAGCTTAGCATAAAGACTGGAAGCAGGTGAAAACAGCTAGCCTGGCTCTCTCCACAGTTCAATAATACACCTACCAGCACCACTGAAAGTCGGACTCATTGTTTCCCCCTGCGTCCAGTCTTTATGCTAAGCCAACCTAATCTCCTCCTGGCTCCGGCTCCACACTCATCTCACTCTTGCAAAAATAGCAAATAAGCGTATTTTTTTCTGAAATGTTGTACTGTACCTTTAAGTACAATGTTCAAGTAAGTAGACTAAAGGTACTTCTGCACTCAAAAGTAAAACTAGTGAAGTAAAATGACACAAAATGGAAAAAACTAAAGTTATGAGCTAGTATTTCCAAGTACCCACTTCAGTAAATGTACTTTATTTTACTGCAACTCCTGAATGAAGGCAGCAGCTGAATACTGACTGTGAAAATCACTCACCTGTGACCCAGCCGGTCGCGTCCAGTGTGGGAAATGTCTTCACTGTAATAATACATGATCCTCTCTTGTTCCACAGAGTCACCAGGAGTAACGGCTCTAAAGTTTGTGTCAATCCACAGCAGAAGTGGATCAACGACCTGATGAGAGACTTGCAAAGGTGATTCACTTTATAATATCTAGTCTTATTTGGCTCTTTGAGACTGAAATGGACATTTTTCACAAGTTTCTAACATTTTATAGACTGAAGTATTCGACTAAAACTCAAAAGACAGAATACTTAAGTCGAGTGTAGAGTGTATGGTGGTGGTCATGAAGATGTGCAGTCCCCCAAATCCTCAGTTTTCACTCCAGCTCACTGCTGATGTTTCAAAACTACAGGACGAACTGTGTTGAGCTGAGAAATGGGACAACAGTTGTTCACTAGGAGGCACGGTGTTTTTTAACTCTTTCACCCAAGTCTCATTAGACATGGAAACAACATTTAAATCATTAATTCCTCCGCCTTCTGCCCTGATTGTGTATTTCGTTGTGTCTAAAGGACGGGCTGTGTCAAAAGAAGGTCTTCCTCTTGTGTTGGTCAACAGTTATTGCTATAATGGTAATAAAAACTTTACTAGACTCGTGTGATACATTTCCCGTTGGGTTATAATGTCATCCCTTGATCACCATACAACACTAAGCTGCTGTATCTTCTATTGCTTTCTGAATTATTGTGACTCACTCTCGTCTTTTATTCATGTTTTCTTGTCTTTTTCTGTTTAATTACAGGACCAACGTGACCTCCAGCTCAGCCACCGTTTCACCCGCCGCTTCCACAATCAGCTTCTGAACACATGGTGTTTATCAGGTTTATCAAGCTGTGAATTAACTGTAGCAGGACTGAGCCGCCGTCCAGCTTTAAAACAAAGCTTTGTGTTTCAGATTGTATGCTCTTAACAGCTTTAGTAGAAACTTTCTTCCATCTATTGACTTCCCTGCTGCTATCCTTTTAGAAAAAAGCTCATTGTTACACAATAATTCTGTCTAAATGCTACTTCATAGAGGTACTGATGTTTAATAATAATGTGTTAATGGAGAATTCATCAAGAAAGCAAAAATAAACCTTTTTGCTGAACGTATACAAACTCAAAACCATTTAAAATGTGTTCATGTTGGCATTTTATTTTGAAAAACCACAAATCTGTACTGTGAAGTAAAATCTCTGATTGTTTTAAGTTACTAATCACACAATTCACGAGGTCGAGAAAGCTTTCCTGTAAATGTGACTGAATAACTGATGGTGCTGTAACATGTGACGTATCCACGACTAAAGAATAAAAGCAGAGACAAAAAAACGGACATGTTTATTGCCTACAGGAGGTGTGGAGAGTTGGGGCTTTGTGTGGAGAGATGATACAAGTGCTGTTAACTGAGGTGTACCTGCTCACGTTAAATACAGCTGTAGCCTTCGTAGAAGTCCTCCGTTCATTCATCGAAATATCACTTCAATACAGCAAGAAAACCTTTCTATTCATACAAGAGTGTCGAGCCAAGTGATGGTTGATGCAACTGAGGCTGAATGAAAACCTCCTATAAACATTACATTTCTTTTTATCCCCCTAAAAAGTGTCTTGATTCTATTATTTCTTTATAACTTTGGTACTTGGAGGTGAGAATCAGCTCCACAGCGTCTTTCATTAGACGTCCTGCCTTGTTACGCAGTCTCTAGCAGCAGTGACGTCATGCGTAACATGAATAATAATATTAACAATGAACAGTGCTGTAGTCACTGATTTTAAAGTTGCATGTATGTCATCCTGTTTATTGTAAAACTAATGAGGTAATTTAGTGCGTTTCACTGATTTAAATCTTTATCTTTGCGTTTGTTGATGGTGTTTTGCAGGTGGGGGATTTAGATTCCACTTAGAGAACAGAACTAGATTTTAACTCAGGACTTCTACGAAGGACACATCTGCATTTCTTTCCTTATTTTTTGTCAGAGTGAAACAACAAAGTCAGCACACTGCCACCTGCGTTAGACAAACTTCCACTCATCCACGCAGGCTGTCAGTAACTTGTGTTGCTGCAGTTCTGCATCTTCTTGACATTTAATTGTCAGACACGATGCACGCTTTGGCTTCCACATTACAAAAACCTGCTCTGTCTAAGTCCAGCAGCTCGCCACCACAAAGTTCTCCTCCCAACCGAGCGCCGGCCGGCCAGCTTCCTCCTTACATCTGCGGTGGGCTGCCTGCCTGGCCGCCTGGTTGGGTTAGAAACCACTGTGCTAGAGCTGCTGGTCTGGAATCTGATAACAGAAACTTAACACCGTTGTCACATAGAACAGGTTCAAGTGCAATGCTTTAAAATCATCTCATAATAATAACGTAGCACCTTTGTTGGTGACTGCTGGTGGTTGAGGATCCTCGTCACACAGTTTCACTTACTACACACGATAAAAACAAAGCTGCTGGAAGTCGCTGAAAGGCAGCAACTTCAAAATACTTTTTCTAGGAATGCTCCCAGAAATTAAACTTGTGTTTGGGGTTTCGCTTCCAGAAATGACCGTCTTGCATTTATTTCATTGTCACTTTTAGATGACAAGTGGCATCTTCTGCAAATTATTCTGCAAGTCCAAACAAGAACCGGAAGGTTTTTGTGAAGAGTAAGAAGTTGCTGCCTTTCTCCTCATTCCTTCATGTTGTAATGGCCTCAGTCCAGCAAACGAACTAGTGCATTGACCTGTGGTCATAAATGAACAAATAAGACTTCCTGCAAGTATTCACCATCGTATGGACTCTGTGCATAATCTCTTTTTCATCAGACTTGTTTGTTGTGTTTTGGAGTTCATCCTTGTTTACAGGTTAATACACTGAGATTATCCGTCAAACATAGGTCTGTGTTTCCCAGCTGGGAGGCTGCGACCTGGAGGCCGTCAAAGACAACAACTCTCCTCGTTCAAATGCTAAATGCTAATAAGCTCATGGAGCGACCACACTACTGTAAAATCAGCCTGAATTAACATTACAGTGGAAGAAACCCTTCCACAAAATTAAGCCAGGGTCAGAAATTAAACACCAGGATTTGTTTACATTCAAAAATCACATGCGACAAAAAACTCAGCAGGGAAACAAGATGTCTGCTAGAAATGACTGATGTGTCCGTGATGTTGATGGATACAAAAAAAAAAAAACTGGAACCAGTCTGAGGTGAGCAATGATTCCTCGTGATCTAATCCCAAAGACTGGTTGGGGAAGGAGTGGAGGGATGAAAGGATGGATGGATGACGGCGCTGGGTTCATCTCTGAGCGTCTCGGTCTCATGGGCAGTGCTGCTGTTGGAGAAAATTGTACAAACTAGGCACGTTGTTTGTAGAAAAAGTATGTGAGGTGCACTCTACAGAGACAAAATTAACAGGAGGTGTAGTAAAAGTAAAAGAAGTGGATGTTGGATGATGAAGAGGGACATGAAAGGGATCCAAAGTAGCAAGAGGAAGAAAGCAAAATGATTTTTGTTTAAGCATCGTCTGAGCGTGAAGAGCTTTGAGCGGACAACTGGAGAAATAAAAGACAAACTGCTTTTAAACCTAGAACATTTATCCTTTTGTTTCTCAGAAACGTGGTAATACTGAGTCGTACAAAGTACCAATCGAAAGACTGCATGTTAGTTAGAGACAGAAAATGCCCGTAGTTCAAAAACAAAGTTGGACAGAGACTTTCTGCAGGAGTATCAGAGACTGAATACTACATGTTCACATATGAGATGTTGGTGCACCGGGTAAAGAACAAAAGTACAACAAGTACATCTTAGATTTGTGAGAGAACAATGGCGCCCGTTTATCGGCGAGAGGTACATTCCCCTCACAGATGTGAAAGACGCACCGTCATCAAAAGGCAATTTAATTTATGTACAGCTGTTGTACAAAATCAGAAAACCCAGTCGGGTGAGTTTAGGAGTGAAGTATAGGCCTCAAAATGCTCCAGAACTGGAGGTGCATCCGTTAGCGTTAGCATCAAATCATGTGCAAATGAAGCAAAGCCTGTACAACTGATCCGACTGCAGTTTAAAGCTGAGGTTACAGGGTGCCGTGTTGTGCTGACACCGTTTATCCCAAAACTATGGCTTTCCTTTTTCAAATACCCAACAAAGCAAATATTTTCACTAATTGTACTAATTCAATCTCAGAAATTCAGGGTTACTAGACTCTACAGTGAGAAATGTGCCAGAGAAGTTACACAGTGTGAGCGCTGCTACAGAGCTTCTATAAAGCTGCTACAGAGCTGCTATAGAGCTACTACAGAGCTAATATAGAGCTACTACAGAGCTACTATAGAGTTACTACAGAGCTAATATAGAGCTGCTACAGAGCTGCCATAGAGCTGCTACAGAGCTAATATAGAGCTGCTACAGAGCTGCTATAGAGCTAATATAGAGCTGCTACAGAGCTTCTATAAAGCTGCTACAGAGCTGCTATAGAGCCCCCATGTATGTATGTATGTATGTATGTATGTATAGGGCCGGGGATCAAACCTTCATATTTTTTTTTGTACCAATCGAAATATCTTTGGATCAAAAAATGTCATGTACTGAAAGTTGGCGTCGAATGTCTGATTAGATTTGCAAACTTCTTTAAACTTTCTTTAATCAGATTGTTCCTGATTTCATGAATGAACACTGAATGAAATAAAAATTGTACGGCTTTTTGTGTTTAGACCAGCGGTTCCCGAGCTTTCCTGCATGCAGTCTGTGAGCAGTTCAACCAAAGAAGCAACATTTTCTTTTTAAGAATTGACGCCAACTTCACAGGAAGAACAGCAAAGCTCAAATGTTGAAAAACAAGTCTTAAATCTCGTCTTGGTGCTGAAACTCAGGTCCCCTCTGTCCCACATTGATACTTGAACCTCCCTTAAAAACCAAATGACCATGTTTTAAAACCCCAAAGTGTTTCTAAACCACATTTATCTGAACGCTGGCGACTCAAAAATGTTTGAAGTTATTCTTTTTTGGGACTGGAGCAAAAGTGCAGCAGCATTTCTATAGAAAATGCACAAAGACGTGGGACTTGTAAAACAACAACAACAACAACAACATAAATGTATGCACGTACATACATTACCTGTGCTTATAAAGGACTTTCAGAACAATAGCTTCCTGTTTGGTTTTGCTTGAGAGTTTGAGAGGTACAGCTGGATGCATAGCCACAGCCCTGAGGTACAACTTACATAAAGGGCTATTAGTTCTAATCTTCTCACACAAACATACAAAGAGTCCACAGGAATCTGGCATTAAGAGGCTCCAACAACCAATTTCAACGTAAATACATTCAGCTCCTTGTCACGAATCATTAGCAGATTCTTCTTTTTGTCCTCTGGCACCAATAAATAAATATGATTATTATTATTGATGGAGCATGAGCCGCTCACTGTGGGGGGATTCTTTGGCCAGTCAAGGTGATGGGAAACAGGACGATACTCTTTTTAGACTGCAGGTGTTCAAAAGCACGACTTTAAAAGCTAAAAGTGTAAAGAAAATGTATTTGTCGCCGTCAGAACTGTTTCTTTAAATATAAATATATATGTATTTTATAAAGCAGGTCAAAGACTAGGGGCTAATTGGTTGCGCTGCTTAGACATATTTGGGATTTGAGCACTCGTTCAGCCTGATTTAGTGATGTTTGTTACTTCCTGGTGCTGTTCACGATGGCATCTTTTAAGCTACAGCGAGCACGACTCGGCCGAGATGAACACGATACCTCTGCATTAAAACATGTAGCAACGATCCAAGACCCGTGATGTAGAAGAGAGTTGCTACCTGGTGTGAGGGACGAGTCAGGCGACGCAACGTAATCCCAAATAATGTGGACATGTGATCTGACATGGCATCCATTAAACAATGCGCCATCAATACTACCAGTGCTGTTATATGACATATCAAAACACACCAACTTAGTGCTACAGTGACGTTACATTACTTTTAAAACGCCCGTCGGTACTTTTAAATGTTAAAAATTGCAGGTATTTTCTCCTTGAATGAAATATTTGTGTGTTCAGACTTGAAAACATGGACCCGTGTTTGTAATAATGATCCTCGTGAAACATTCCTAGCTTAGATGTTCAGTTGTTTGTAGTGTTTTTGTGCACCTTCTATTAAAATACCTGTCTGTTAATTTGGGAATGACAGCAGGTTCCGGTTCTACTGACTCTGACTTTAACACAACGCTGTGTTGTGTTGCAGCATAAATATTAGATTATATATATATAAAAGATTTCACAGCTGTGTGAAATGAAGCTAATCTGCTGACGTGTGTGTGTGTGTGTGTGTGTGTGTGTGGTAGATTTATCTTTAAAACGTTGAGATTATTAGTTCAGGTTTGTTGAATCTACAAGCGGTTATCGTCATATCTAAGGCAAAGAAATAATAATAATAATAATAAAAACTAAACAATAGGCATTGGGGGTTACCATAGCAACTCCATCCCTAGCCCAACATTTGGTATCAAGCCATTTCAAGGGTGAGAGAGAAAGAAATAAAACTTTTACAGTGTGCAAAAACACAAAAAGGAGCAACAAACGGGCGAATACTTCACTCCTTTTGGGTGGGTGGGTCTCAGGGTGGTGTCTGAGTTTTAACAGGAACGGTAAACCTGTGTAAAGCTGGAGGGGTGGTGGGGGGCGGGGAGCTCTCGGGCTGCACTACCTGTGGACCGGCAGGTGCAGCCCGTTGAGGGGGTTGAGCGGGTGGGGCAGGGGGGGCTGCAGCTCCAGCTGGGCCAGCAGGGAGAAGTGGTCCGAGGGGATGTGGGGGTGGGGGCAGCCGGTGATGGTGTTGTCGACGAGCCACTGGCTGTCCAGGGGTCCCAGCAGGCCCAGGACACTCATGTGGGTCTTGGAGAAGAAGATGTAGTCGATCACGCCCTGCCGACACAAACGCATCATGTGACTACGTTCAGACTTATTTTACTACTATACGAAAAAAAAAAGACCTTTAACATTTTGCCTTTCTTTGCCAGGAGACCGTTAGCTTAGCTTAGCACAAAGACTGGAAACAAGGGGAAACCGCTAGCTACTTCCTGCCCCCAAACAAGAAATATTCCAGGTTTGTCGTCGTCTGGATTAAACAAAGCAGATGTGAACACAAAACGTCTTCATTAGGGATCTTCAGAGGTTTCCCATCGTTTCCAGCCTTTGTGCTAAGCTAAGCTAACCACCTGTTGACAGTACCTTCATACGTAGGAGTGGAGAGGAGTCGAACAAGCTCCGGTTTTATTACCAGAGTCTTAGATAAACAGACTGTATACAAGATGTCTCTTTGCACCACATGATACACGACGTACGCTGTCCGGAAACTAAAGGTAGACCCGAGGAAGAACGTACGTTTCATAAAGTCTTTATAAAGACAGTAAGGACTTTGGACTGGACAACAATAAATAACTAAACAATTTAAACTTTGAGTTGTCCATCTAACTTGAATTATTCTTCAATAGGAGTATTTATCATCTAGAATGGATGGTGGTTGGAAACAGCGTGAGGTTCATGTTGAAGGAAGTGATGTGGCTGACAGAAGCAGACGACTCTTTCTCAACCACAACACTTTGGAAGGTGGACGTTTGACTCATTTCATTCTCATTACTCATCCAAGGAGTTGATTTGTTTACACGATGTGAGCTAAACCTCAGCGCTGTTCTGTGAAAGTCACGGTGCAGCGATGAAAAAAACAGGGATTCTTTGATTGTTCCTAACAAGATGAGCTAAAGGGGAAGTCCATTAATACCGATGTAAAACATCTAAAGCAGAAAATGACTCATTAGGAACCACAAGGCAAATCAAAACTACAAAGACAAGCGCAGACTCAGACACATGCACGCAGTAGAAACGCAATCATAGCAACGCAGTGAAACAAAATACTCATATTTGAATTATACATTACGACACATTCTGAATCACATCCGCTAGATTCACTGTCGTTTTACCATCGATGCTCAACAAACCTCTGTAACTATATTCCAGTCAAGTGTTAAAGTTAAACAGGACTAACTCTTTGCAACAGGTGCATATTTAAAGTGGCAGCTTTAAATTATCTTTAGCTGTGTTTCCACTGCAGGAGCTTCCCCAGGGACCAAGAACTCAGTTCCAGGGGCATTATTTTACCCCTCTAAAAAGTCAAAATGAGCACATTGCATTTTATTTCAGCAGCCATGTTTGTTTTTTAAATTAGAAATAGAAAGCACACGGCCTTAATGAGAGCCTCCACGCTGTGCATTTATTTCTACATGCAGAGTATCTAACCTGAGGCCTGGAAGTCACGATCAGGAGGTGGTTTGTTTGTTTACTACTACACTGGACGTCCAAACTGGACCTCAAGGCCATAAACCAGTTTGAAGAACAACAGAAGTGAAGTAGAAACTACAAAACACACGCCTGTC